>JAWPHD010005123.1:0-170295 GCA_037043455.1 Cyrtodaria siliqua
GTATCATTTGTTTAATACTGATAAATAATGACTATTTGGTATCACCCGTTTCCGTTCAGTATATTGTGTACAGAATGAATTTCATTTGTGTTAGACATACTACTACTACCGCTACTTAGCGGTTGATTAGATTAAGCCGATACATTGTATTGAGATAATTAAGCGATAGAGTGGCATTTTGCTTTTTCGGGTAGGACAGACTCAATAAAACCGAGTCTCTCTCGTTTATGTTTGTTGGGATCACCTTTTTAGTGTTTGAGGAAAACAAATACCGAAAGCAAAAATAACACAAGAGACTCGGTTTTACTGAGCCTGTTTTACTAGAAAGAGAAGTGTCATTAAAAAAATGTGTTCTTCTCGAAACGGTATGATGAGACTTTCCCGGTTTATCTCACCATCCTTCCTTAAATTCCTAAAGGGAGAGACGTCAATACCACCACCACATTGATTGACTATGTAAGAACGGTCGGGAGTTTGGATTAAATCACCGTAATGATCAAACAACGTTTTATTTTTCACCAAATCAATGTAATTCAGTCTAGGGATCAAACAATAGGAATAACGCGGACACCAAACTCGTATTCTCCATACCAAGGGGAAAAAACTGATGTTGTGTGTCATATTAGAAAATAAAATATTTCATTTAAATACTTTTTTCTTATCGCTTGAATCTAAGACTGGGAATAACGGCCTCTTCAATTCTCATAACTAACTGCGTTTTTTTCAAGCGATGAGAAAAAAATATGTAAATGATTTGAAACCACGAGTTTTATCGACTACGTGATCCCTTGACCTAAATAAGCAAACGTGCTGCCGTCAACATCCATATGTTTACGTCGTTATTTGAGAATCGTGTGTTAAAATCGCACGTGCCCGTTTAATAGTATATAGCTCTTCCATGTAATTTGAACCTGTTTGCATACACTGTAAACAAATCAGTTTTCATGTTTTCGTATTGTTCTACCATAAGTTTACATATACTCAGCAAATATAGAAAGTATCCACTTTGTTTTCCTGCAAAATCTGAGACTGTAAGAAAGAACTAACAACCGCAGCATAATTTTCTTTTAGTAACATTTTTATGTGATGTTGACACAAAATTTCATCGAAATAATAAAAAAATAATCGCAATTTAAAAACATAGGTGTGAAAACGAAATTAACAAAATTTAACGAATGTAAAGGTTAACCACAATATCATAGATTCAGAAAATTCATTCAAATACAAAGTAAATATTCCCAAACTCGCTAATATTGCGTGTGCAAATATCTCTCGTGTCCACTTTACACCAAATTGTAAAGTGGAAACACGACATATTAGCGAGCTTTTTAATATTTTTTGAGTATTTCAGTGAACTTTCTGCTGAACATTCGTTAAGTTTTGTTAATTTCGTTTTCACACCTATATTTTTAATCTGTGATTCATTTTTATTACGATGACATTTTGTGTGAACATCACGCAAAGATGTTACTAAAAAGAAAATCGTGCTACAAGTTGTTTTTTACAGTCTCAGATTTTACAGAAAAAGAAAGTAGATACTTTTTATTTTTGCTCAGTATATAATGTGTAATTTGTCTTAATGGTATCAAAGAGGTAGATTCAAATAATCGAGTAATATAATTTATAACACAACAACGGGTGCGCCGGCTTACTTTATCTCCAGCGGATATAAATAAAAATTAGGAAAAACTCACTCTTTTTTATTTTATGATACCCACTTCTGAATATAAGTATAAAAGTCGAACAGGAAATACATTATAGGGAAAGGATGAAATAAGTACGCCCATTATATCATCACAACTTATGGGCTCGATCACCATCTTGACCATACGTGTTACGCCAGGAAGACACCAACGGTGATTAAACCCAACTTTGAGTCTGTTACAATAGACGTTAAATGAATAAGAATGACTTCGCGTCAATGGTACTAGTAGCGCCATCACGCAAGACAGCCTGAATTACGTGTCCGGTCCAAACTAATGGAAACGGTATATTGGTGTTAATTGTTTCAAAATCGTTACAATGAATTCCGCATAATTAGTGGTAAAAGTATATACAACTGTTACATACTACAATTAAATGGAAAGTTTATGGATGTGTAAAAAAAAAGAAACCTTTGAAATCGTAACAGTTATAGACGATTAATCTGGTTATATTTTGCATTGTAGTAGCTCTGTCCACGGCAATCTTTAAAAACAAACTAGCGGCGTCCTTCAGACATGCTTGAACACATGAAACGTTTTCCTTCTACTCTCCGAAATATAGGTAAAATATCTCACCTCGACACACCAACTTTTGAGAAATTTCTCGTTAAATATTTTTTTCATCACTAGGAAAACAAACATTTCCCGAGAGGTGAAAAAAACGGGTAATGCTTGAGTCAAGCGCAACAGATACATAACAACAGATCTATACATAACACGGTTTAGTGTAGTTATTTTATTCGAGTATAATTTACATACTAGTCGTACACGATAAATGGACTATTCCTCTAAGAATGCCTTTTATAATAAATCAATGAGTACTCTAATGAAACAGATAAAGATAGATAAACATACACAATATTTTCCAGTTAATGACAATTTGTATAATTTCATAGGTGAGTTTCAAAATCATCTGTATATACATTATTCGTACAAACGCTTGAAGAATTCCCACATGTGTGCTCCGCTAAAGTATCTCAGCATGATTTTACGATGCAACACCCCTTAACGCGTGTCTATGACAAATGATAGTGTTAACTGATTTAAACTCCTAAATCAAGTAGATAAGTGAATTTCTCTGCGAGTATCTGATGAATCAGCGATCTATGTGCTTATACCTGTCTAACAGACATACGCTAGACTGCCATTTCTTTAAGGGTTAAAGGAATAGTTTACGAGGTATATCAATTATGTTTAACCGGTACCGTAGCGTATTATCTCCGAAATAACGTGTTTTATCTCAATGCATTATTGAGGAAATGTGATTGTAGATAATTCAGTCTAACATAAGTTAAAATAGAGACGATATTTTAACACGAAGTAACATACGCTGAATTTATAACGTTACTGTTTAAAAAGTATTTGACAACTATTAAGTATATATTAAGAGTTTAATACATAGAATGATCCGGCAATCATCCGTGCGAGATTTCAACACCAACATATTACCAAGTCGTACAATTTTATTTTGAGCGAGGTATTGCGAAAGAAACACTTGGTGAAAATCGTTTAAAAGCACTCACCGCGTCTCGATTGATTTAAAAACTTATATGTAAATAGGTTGAACGTTAAAATAATCGAGAGATTGATAAAATCTTCAAGAATGCCCCGTGTCCCATAAATGTTCGAGTAACGTCCGTATGTAACACAAAAGTACAAACAACGCGGTAATCAAATCTCAAAAATACATTAGTCTGTGAAATAGGCTCGGATCACGGTTTGTATTTCCATTCGGCAGAAGCCACATTTGTCGCCATATTCTCTCATCTTCCGTACGCAGTTATAACAAAACATGTGTCCGCACGGAATTAATGCCATTCTTTTTTCGTCTGCAAAGCATACAGAGCATGTAATAATCTCGTCTTTGGCTTTTTGCTTAGCTTCCTCAAATGATGCCCGCTTTTCCGGTTCAAACGCCGACAATAACACCATCAGATCATCGTCTTCTGTACCATTCGCGGCATGTAACTGTCTCCGAACCAGAGAAGTGTATCCTGGAAAAATAAAAGAAACACGTAGGTTGAGAATCATTCAACTCGTATGCCGGTATTGTTGTTTGGTTACATCTGTAAACATTTATAGTTCTATTCGTGGTGTCAGAAAACGTTGTGTATCCTAGAACTTGAAAGTGGCGGTTCATTTTTGAGAATCAACTCGGCTTAGCTACTATTATGTCATATTTGAGAAAAATGAAAAGATGCTATAAAAACTGAAGCCAGGCGTCAATTGTTTGTTTATGGTGTAGGTAATTCAACTTTGTCAAATGTTTATTTGTCCAAAAAATATTTCTTAAGTTCTCAGTCAGATATACGTCAAAACGCACAATTGTATAGCTAATTTTAGAGCCAAGTGATATTAATGCGGATACGAGAACTTAAGCATACACATTGTTTCTCTGTGAAAACACGTGTCAATTTGTTTCAGTGTGCCATGTATGTTTTCTCGTGTTTCAGTAATTACGAAAAGTGGTGAAATCACCGTCTGGCGTCAGAATGAGATACGATTATAACACATGCGGTTTTATCTCATTATCTGAAATTATCTTAAAAGTTATTGGAATGAACACAACGATACATCGCACTGACTTGTGTACGGTACTGGTTTTACCGAGGAAAAGTAGGTGGGCTGCCTCCACCACAAAACAATCGACCATACAAACAAACAAAAGACGTGTAAGTGTCTACGTAACTCACGAATAGTATAAAACAAATTGCTTTTGCCCAATAATGGTATACCAACACAATAAACTCCTGAGAGATTAAATTTACTTACCCGCAATTTCGTTTACACTAATGATTGATAAACCATAAAAGCTTTAAGTACAGGTTTAGTAGATTTAGTAAACTTACCGAGCTCTTTATCCAATTCTCGTTCATTGTCCATTAGAAATTGCGCCACATCTATCGTTTTATCAATGTCAATTTCATTCAAAGTACCCACATCACTAACGCTCCAATGACACGAGTGAGGAAAATCTTCTTTACACCCATCGCATTCGATTAACTTCTCGAGGTTGTTAAGAAGATGTTCAGCTTTTTCTAGTATTCCCGACCTTTGAAACTCTTGAAACCGCAACACTACAGCAGACATGTCTATTGCGCTCGGAAGCCAACACAAAAATAACTTCACCTTTAGCATCAGAACCCTCTCGCAAACCGTAATAAGGGATCAAGGCGTGACCGGCTGTCTATTTTTTTGACAAATCGTAAACGTGAAATGTGGCGAGCCATTATACATCTTAAACTATAACCCGAGTATCAACTTGTTTACACCTCTTGGGTGAAATAAACAGCCATGGTATTTAAAATAAGTCCCACGGTGTGGCGAGGTTAACCCTTATTCTCTACGTGCTTATTCGCGCATGTTTTTCAAACTCAATTATACCCCAATGGCGATTGCCTTTTAACATTAGAATAACGTTAACATCAAAATATTTGTATGGATGATATGTGAGCAGTTGTAACAGCATAAAATAGAAGAATATAGTTCATTTAAGTCTTACCAGAACACCCTTTATCGGACAACCACATGCCACAAATACCACACATAATGACATGCAGGAAAAAACTATTCCGATCAGTAAATGTGTTCGATGTAATATTTAGTGTCGGGAAAACTGTTAATTCGGGCATATACAATAATTAATGCGGGGTATTGAAAAAATGAGACATACATTTTATATCAAAATGAAAACACACCCAAACATATATTACTTCGTGTTAATGGTTGACTTTCATTCTTAGATCCGCAATTCCTAATACACACCTTTAAATATAGGACACGTGTAAAGAGACAAAAGGAAGACTGTAGACAGATCACGTTTATATAGTTTAATTGAACGGTGTGCTAGTTCAACACATTTGGTCTTTTGTAATATAAGTGCTTTACATCGAAATGGTAGAATAAAGTTAAGCTCGATCAACATTATCGTAAGATGTTTAGTAAAACGGGCCCCAGGTTTTAACCAGGAAAAATGATATATAGCCTAACATGTGCGAACATGTAAAACACCATTCATATTCAAATAACATGCACAAACCTCATTAATATATACGGTTAACTAAGAGACAAGATTACCATAAATTCACGATACGATCAAGATTAAATTACACCTAACGTACATAAAATTAAATAATTGACGTTTCGCTAACCCGCAGTTAACTCGCAGGAACATAGCTACGACAAATCACGTATTTATTACGGCTCCGTAAATATAATCCTTAGTGTATTTGAAGTTCTCCGGCCCCGTTTTGTTTCATGAACACGGTAATGTCGATTTAAATCGAAATTAATACACAACAATTATAGATAAAATATGTGAAAAGCGAGAGTAAAATTTTATTCTTTAAACGGGAAATTATTCCACGGGTATTTATCAATTATCTGCCAATAGTTGTGCAGCTATACAATTCAGATTTACCTCATTTCCCCGCGTGGTCACTCGGTGGTAAAAGTAATATGATTCTCTCCGAGACTATCAAGAAATGTACATGTGGTGTTTAAGAGTTAATTGATAGAACTACCAAAAGGGTGGCCATCCATCTCTAAACCCTCATGTACATGGAAGCGAAACTTGTTGGTTCCTATTTTCCGGCATGCATTCTTAAAAGACAATACGTTGATTGAATACGTTTACAACAAGTCGGTATTGCAGCTGTATAAAACTATCTACTTTTGTTGTTGGTGTGCGCGCTACAGACCAATGGGGACCAATAGCGCACACGTTCGATTTCAAGTAGTATTGGTACATTGTTTAAGTATAGGGCACAAC
Organism: Cyrtodaria siliqua; assembly: GCA_037043455.1. Lineage (NCBI taxonomy): Eukaryota > Metazoa > Mollusca > Bivalvia > Adapedonta > Hiatellidae > Cyrtodaria > Cyrtodaria siliqua. The sequence goes on from JAWPHD010005123.1 coordinate 6,475, forward strand.
CTGTTATTCTGGTTGCACATCTATAATTATATGGACTGTATATACTACTACATTGTTTAAGTATAGTCCACAGCCAGCTACTCTGGTGGCGCGTCTGTATATGGACTGTATATATTGGTACATTGTTTAAGTGTAGTTCACACCCCGCTACTCTGGTGGCGCGTCTGTATATGGACTGTATATATTGGTACATTGTTTAAGGATAGTTCACACCCCGGTACTCTGGTGGCGGTTCTGTATATGGACTGTATATATTAGTACATTGTTTAAGTATAATTCACACCCCGCTACTCTTGTGACGCGTCTGTATATGGACTGTATATATTTTTACATTGTTTAAGTATATGGCACAACCTGTTATTCTGGTTGCACATCTATATATGGACTGTATATACTACTACATTGTTTAAGTATAGTCCACAGTCCGCTACTCTGGTGGCACGTCTGTATATGGACGGCATATATTATCATTAATTAACAACTCAATATATACCGTGGTTAGCAGGAAACTGCACGCACCATATGGTAAAATCAAGGCTAATATGGAGAGAAATTCGGCCAATGAGAAAATTCGGCCAATATGAAATTCAAGCAAATCTGATTGGATAAGCCAACAAGTCCAATATGACCAAGGCTTTGTTCTCTTTAAGGACGCCGTTTTGAAAGAAAAAAAACGTCGCAGCTTTTCGATGATCAGTTAGTTCGCCTATGTAATGTAAACAATGAAATTGATTAAGGTTTGATTATTTGAAAATTCGGTAACATCGACTTCCCTGAAATAGAGCTATTATCACGTTCGTGTGTGATTTTCCCATGCGTCGTCGAGCAGTAACAGGGGAAGATATACTTGAATCAGATACTTGTTATGAACATATATACAGTCCATATACAGACGCGCCACCAGAGTAGCTGGCTGTGGACTATACTTAAACAATGTACTAATATATACAGTCCATATATAGATGTGCAACCAGAATAACAGGTTGTGCCCTATACTTAAACAATGTACCAATATATACAGTCCATATACAGACACGCCACCAGAGTAGCGGGGTGTGAACTATACTTAAACAGTGTACTAATATATACAGTCCATATACAGACGCGCCACCAGAGTAGCGGGGTGTGGACTATACTTAAACAATGTACCAATATATACAGTCCATATACAGACGCGCCGCCAGAGTAGCGGGGTGTGGACTATACTTAAACAATGCAGTAGTTACACCTCGTCATGACAACCAGATTGACTTGTAGCAGTAAATGCTACTCTGTAAATGTGTTTATGAAATGCCATGCATACACACTTGATTACGCTGAATAAATCAACAGTGTAATTGTTTTTGGTAATACGACATTTTCACTTTTCTGATTGAGGTTTATTTTCCTTCTCAATTTCCATACACTAAAATGTCAAGTTCAAGTGCTAAAAGCGTGATGTACCTTACCCGGAGTTGCATGTGAAGAATTTCCCTAGTTCCTATAGTGCTTTAAACGATGCCTCGCTTACGTGTATCTTTTTACCTTCAAGATAAAAACAAATGCACATTCCAATACATATGTGCATTCGGTTTTCTTGACACAAACCCGATACATCTGATAGTAATGATGATAATTATACTGCTGCTGCTGCTCCTCCTCCTCCTGCTGCTCCTTCTCCTGCTGCTGCTCCTGTTGATGTTCCTGCTGTTGCTGCTGCTGCTCCTGCTGCTGCTGCTCTCCTGCTCCGGCTGCTGCTGCTGCTCCTGCTGTTGCTCCTGCTCCTGCTGCTCATGCTGCTGCTGCTCCTGCTGCTGCTCTCCTGCTGTTCTTACTGTTGCTGCTGCTCCTGCTGCTGCTCTCCTGCTCCTGCTGCTCCTGCTGCTCCTGCTGCTCCTGCTGTTGCTCCTGCTCCTGCTTCTCCTGCTGCTGCTGTTCCTGCTGTTCTGCTGCTGCTTCTCCTGCTGCTGCTGCTGCTGCTTCTCCTGCTGCTGTTCCTGCTACTGCTGCTGCTGATGCTACTGCTGCCGCTGTTTCTCCTGCTGCTGTTTCTCCTGCTGTTGCTGCTCCTGCTCCTGCTGCTGTTCCTGCTACTGCTCCTGCTGCTGCTGATGCTACTGCTGCCGCTGTTTCTCCTGCTGCTGCTTCTCCTGCTGTTGCTGCTCCTGCTCCTGCTGCTGTTCCTGCTGCAACTTCTGCCGCTGTTCCTGCTGCTGCTGCTGCTCCTGTTGCTACTCCTGCTCCTGCTGCTACTCCTGCTCCTGCTTCTCCTGATGCTTTTTTCTGCTGCTGTTGCAATACTGCTGCCGCTGTTTCTCTTGCTGCTGCTTCTCCTGCTGCTGCTTCTCCTGCTCCTGCTGCTATTCCTGCTGCAACTCCTGCTGCTGTTCCTGCTGCTGCTGCTGCTGCTGCTGCTGCTGCTGCTGCTTCTTCTCCTGTTCCTGCTGTTCCTGCTGCTCCTGCTGCTGCTTCTCCTGCTGCTGCTGCTGCTGCTTCTCCTGCTGCTGTTCCTGCTACTGCTCCTGCTGATGCTGATGCTACTGCTGCCGCTGTTTCTCCTGCTGCTGCTTCTCCTGCTGCTCCTGTTCCTGCTGCTGTTCCTGCTACAACTCCTGCTGCTGTTCCTGCTGCTGCTGCTCCTGCTGCTGCTTCTTCTAATGCTTTTTTCTGCTGCTGTTCCTGCTGCTGCTGCTGATCTTCCTACACTTTCTCCCCCTCCTGCTCATCCTCCGGCTCCTCCTCCTGCTCCTGATTCTCCTGCTGCTGCTTCTCCTGCTGCTGCTGTTCCTGCTGCTGCTCATGCTGCTCTTGCTCCTGCTGTTGCTGCTGCTTCTCCCGCTGCTGCTTCGGCTGCAGCTCCTGTTGCTGCTCCTGCTGCTCCAGCTGCTGCTTCTCGTACTGCTGCTTCTCCTGCTGCTGCTCCTGCTCCTGCTGCTGTTACTGCTGCAACTCCTGCTGCTGTTCCTGCTGCTCCTGCTGCTGCTACTGCTGTTGCTTCTGCTCCTGCTGATGCTGCTCCTGCTGCTACTCCTGCTCCTGCTGCTACTCCTGCTGCTGCTTCTCCTTATGCTTTTTCTGCTGCTGTTCCTGCTGTTGCTCCTCCTGCTGCTGCTTCTCCCGCTGCTTCTCCGGCTGTTGCTCCGGCTGTTCCTCCGGCTGCTGCTCCTGCTGCTGCTCTTGCTGCTGCTCCTGCTGCTGCTTTCCTCCTGCTGCTGCTCCTGCTGCTGCTGCTTCTCCTGCTGCTGCTCCTGCTGCTCTTGATGCTGCTTCTCTTGCTGCTGCTCCTGCTGCTGTTCCCGCTGCTGCTCCTGCTGCTGCTGCTCATGCTGCTGTTTCTGCTGCTGCTCCTGCTGCTCTTGCTCCTGATGCTCTTGCTCCTGCTGCTGCTGCTGCTCCTCCTCCTACACCTGCTCCTTCTCCTGCTCCTCCTCCGGCTCTCCTCCTGCTCCTCCTCATGCTCCTCTTCCTCCTCCTGCTCCTACCCCCACCACCTCCTCCTCCTCCTCCTCCCCCTCCTCCTCCTCCTCCTCCTCCTCCTCCTCGTTCTCCTCCTCCTCCTCTTCCAACTCCTCCTCCTCCTCCTCCTGCTGCTGCTGCTGCTGCTCCTGCTGCTGCTTCTTCTAATGCTTTTTCTGCTGCTGTTCCTGCTGCTGCTGCTGATCTTCCTACACTTTCTCCCCCTCCTGCTCATCCTCCGGCTCCTCCTCCTGCTCCTGATTCTCCTGCTGCTGCGACTGCTGCTGCTTCTCCTGCTGCTGCTGTTCCTGCTGCTGCTCATGCTGCTCTTGCTCCTGCTGTTGCTGCTGCTTCTCCCGCTGCTGCTTCGGCTGCAGCTCCTGCTGCTGCTCCTGCTGCTCCAGCTGCTGCTTCTCGTACTGCTGCTTCTCCTGCTGCTGCTCCGGCTCCTGCTGCTGTTACTGCTGCAACTCCTGCTGCTGTTCCTGCTGCTCCTGCTGCTGCTACTGCTGTTGCTGCTGCTCCTGCTGCTGCTGCTCCTGCTGCTACTCCTGCTCCTGCTGCTACTCCTGCTGCTGCTTCTCCTGCTCCTGCTTCTCCTGCTCCTGCTGCTATTCCTGCTGCAACTCCTGCTGCTGTTCCTGCTGCTGCTGCTGCTGCTGCTGCTGCTCCTGCTGCTTCTTCTCCTGCTGATGATGTTCCTGTTGTTCCTGCTGTTCCTGCTGCTCCTGCTGCTGCTTCTCCTGCTGCTGCTGCTGCTGCTTCTCCTGCTGCTGTTCCTGCTACTGCTCCTGCTGATGCTGATGCTACTGCTGCCGCTGTTTCTCCTGCTGCTGCTTCTCCTGCTGCTCCTGTTCCTGCTGCTGTTCCTGCTGCAACTCCTGCTGTTGTTCCTGCTGCTGCTGCTGCTGCTCCTGCTGCTGCTTCTTCTAATGCTTTTTTCTGCTGCTGTTCCTGCTGCTGCTGCTGATCTTCCTACACTTTCTCCCCCTCCTGCTCATCCTCCGGCTCCTCCTCCTGCTCCTGATTCTCCTGCTGCTGCGACTGCTGCTGCTTCTCCTGCTGCTGCTGTTCCTGCTGCTGCTCATGCTGCTCTTGCTCCTGCTGTTGCTGCTGCTTCTCCCGCTGCTGCTTCGGCTGCAGCTCCTGCTGCTGCTCCTGCTGCTCCAGCTGCTGCTTCTCGTACTGCTGCTTCTCCTGCTGCTGCTCCTGCTCCTGCTGCTGTTACTGCTGCAACTCCTGCTGCTGTTCCTGCTGCTCCTGCTGCTGCTACTGTTGTTGCTGCTGCTCCTGCTGCTGCTGCTCCTGCTGCTACTCCTGCTCCTGCTGCGACTCCTGCTGCTGCTTCTCCTTATGCTTTTTCTGCTGCTGTTCCTGCTGTTGCTCCTCCTGCTGCTGCTTCTCCCGCTGCTTCTCCGGCTGTTGCTCCGGCTGTTCCTCCGGCTGCTGCTCCTGCTGCTGCTGCTGCTGATGCTACTGCTGCCACTGTTTCTCCTGCTGCTGTTTCTCCTGCTGTTGCTGCTCCTGCTCCTGCTGCTGCTCCTGCTACTGCTCCTGCTGCTGCTGATGCTACTCCTGCCGCTGTTTCTCCTGCTGCTGCTTCTCCTGCTGTTGCTGCTCCTGCTCCTGCTGCTGTTTCTGCTGCAACTCCTGCCGCTGTTCCTGCTGCTGCTGCTGCTCCTGCTGCTGCTCCTGTTGCTACTCCTGCTCCTGCTGCTACTCCTGCTCCTGCTTCTCCTGATGCTTTTTTTCTGCTGCTGTTGCAATACTGCTGCCGCTGTTTCTCTTGCTGCTGCTTCTCCTGCTGCTGCTTCTCCTGCTCCTGCTGCTATTCCTGCTGCAACTCCTGCTGCTGTTCCTGCTGCTGCTGCTGCTGCTGCTGCTGCTGCTGCTGCTGCTCCTGCTGCTTCTTCTCCTGTTCCTGCTGTTCCTGCTGCTCCTGCTGCTCCTGCTGCTGCTTCTCCTGCTGCTGCTGCTGCTGCTTCTCCTGCTGCTGTTCCTGCTACTGCTCCTGCTGATGCTGATGCTACTGCTGCCGCTGTTTCTCCTGCTGCTGCTTCTCCTGCTGCTCCTGTTCCTGCTGCTTTCCTGCTACAACTCCTGCTGCTGTTCCTGCTGCTGCTGCTGCTGCTCCTGCTGCTGCTTCTTCTAATGCTTTTTTCTGCTGCTGTTCCTGCTGCTGCTGCTGATCTTCCTACACTTTCTCCCCCTCCTGCTCATCCTCCGGCTCCTCCTCCTGCTCCTGATTCTCCTGCTGCTGCGACTGCTGCTGCTTCTCCTGCTGCTGCTGTTCTTGCTGCTGCTCATGCTGCTCTTGCTCCTGCTGTTGCTGCTGCTTCTCCCGCTGCTGCTTCGGCTGCAGCTCCTGCTGCTGCTCCTGCTGCTCCAGCTGCTGCTTCTCGTACTGCTGCTTCTCCTGCTGCTGCTCCGGCTCCTGCTGCTGTTACTGCTGCAACTCCTGCTGCTGTTCCTGCTGCTCCTGCTGCTGCTGTTGCTGCTGCTCCTGCTGCTGCTGCTCCTGCTGCTACTCCTGCTCCTGCTGCTACTCCTGCTGCTGCTTCTCCTTATGCTTTTTCTGCTGCTGTTCCTGCTGTTGCTCCTCCTGCTGTTGCTGCTTCTCCGGCTGTTGCTCCGGCTGTTCCTCCGGCTGCTGCTCCTGCTGCTGCTCTTGCTGCTGCTCCTGCTGCTCCTCCGTCTGCTTTCCTCCTGCTGCTGCTCCTGCTGCTGCTGCTTCTCCTGCTGCTGCTCCTGCTGCTCTTGATGCTGCTTCTCTTGCTGCTGCTCCTGCTGCTGTTCCTGCTGCTGCTGCTCATGCTGCTGTTTCTGCTGCTGCTCCTGCTGCTCTTGCTCCTGATGCTCTTGCTCCTGCTGCTCCTGCTGCTGCTGCTGCTCCTCCTCCTACACCTGCTCCTTCTCCTGCTCCTCCTCCGGCTCTCCTCCTGCTCCTCCTCATGCTCCTCTTCCTCCTCCTGCTCCTACCCCCACCTCCTCCTCCTCCTCCTCCTCCTCCTCCTCCTCTTCCACCTCCTCCTCCTCCTCCTCCTCCTCCTCCTCCTCCTCCTCCTCCTCCTCCTCCTCCTCCTCCTCCTCCTCCTCCTCCTCGTTCTCCTTCTCCTCCTCTTCCAACTCCTCCTCCTCCTCCTCCTGCTTCTGCGCAACCGTATAACGGTCAGTGACAAAATAGTAGCTGGACTGCACCTAAACTAGCTTGTACCCTATTGACATCGCAATAAAACGGGACAATCCCCGCCAGGCCACATCCTCTAAAACATCTAGGCAGCATCAATAGGCAATACAAGCGTAACACAATATGATCATGTATATGACTGTAGACAAAACAAAGGCCTGGAAAGCCACACAGAAAGAACTCAATGACGGTAGAAGCCATAACAACACGGATATTAACCAGCAATGGCACGAAGAGGCAAACATATAACGTTACCGTCCTTTCAGGATTTAGGTAACGTCGACATAGGGTCTCAGTTTGTCATCGCACAATCAAATAGGAAAGCATAGTAACGAACTGTAAATGGGTCAACCACCAAACATGCTTTGAGTAAAAATATTTTGGGTCATAACCCATTTTGATAACTTTTTAGCAAATTTAATTAAGATTTTATGAAATTGATCATGATCATGGATCTTGCGAAGTTTGTATCTCACATCGACATAAACGTCACACAGAACTTGTTTTAATCCCCGCAGAGGCCCTTTTGCCACTGACTGTTGCAAGGCAGTACCCTTATTGTTAACTCTTTTATGTTTGTGGTGATGCATACTTTGCTTCATTTTTCGTGCTTTTGGTTCTGTGAATTACATTTCCTGTTCGACCTGCATACCTACTTTTGATACAAATTTGAATTCGACGCTGTTGTGACAAATCATTGACAACCCAGCATTGTAATTTTTTTTTCTTATTTTCACCGCTAGATTCCATTCTCCTGTCTGTATTGACAGAGTCTCTGAACAGACAATAGCTCGGCATGGAAAGATCAACAACTCATGTAACAAACGAGGTATTGGTATGTGTATTAGTAATCTCCCTTAATTGTATTTTTTTCTATTCACTTATATATAAGAGAGGTGTTCAACTTATAATTGAACAACTGAATCAATTATCTTGAAATTCTCGCCGAATATGTTGATTTTAATGTCAAGTCTTATGATTCCTTCGATATGAAACATTATGACATGCACAATTATGTGCTTCCTAATGTTGCTGCATCCGTATTTTTGAAAAAGGGTAGTGAATGAAATTTGGGGGGGGGGGGGGGGGGGGGGGGGGGGGGGGGAAGGAAAAGCGACTCGTATGAGTATTTTAAAATGTCATTTAAGGTTATAATATTCTGATATGTCTGAACGTAAAAAGGGTGTTCGAAATTCGTCTATTTTCAAGATTTCAGCGAAAATTAACATGAAATTCAACTATGAAAGTGATTAAATTTACGAAAGATTTTAGTTCGAAACATCAACTGCCAGCATTTTTGTGATATCCTCTGCTATAAAAAAAAAACAAGTTTTATAAGTTTCTTAAAAGAAAAGATAGAAAAAATATATAACTTAAAATTTAGGGACAAAACACACACATTTGCAAATAATGATAAAAATAATATATTTTTTTACCAAAGATATCTTTATAAGGTATATGGTATACATCAACAATAACTGTTCATTTTTTTATATATGATTAAAATAGTTATTTTGATTAATTTATAAAATCATCAGTAACATACGAGCAAACTGTCCTATTATCTGTCAATTTCTTAATATTGCGGTAAAACGTCGAGCTTTTAATTCAACATCTGTATTTTTTTCTTAAAATAAAACATGCGATCATATTTAAATTATAAACACTGTTCTAAACAATTATGACATGCATTTAGTGGAATTATTTGGTTTAAGGTAAAACTCCACGGCAACAGAAACAAATAGGTTTAAAATTGGAAAATAGTGTACAACTAATTTAAAATGTGATTTAAAACGAACCGAGTGAAATTGGAGATTATTTTTAAATGCATGCGTTGTAGTTCATTACAACATTGCAGAAGCATGTATATTAACTGCCGGTACATACACATCTCGTATAGTAGTTCATTACAACATTGCAGAAGCATGTATATTAACTGCCGGTACATACCTCTCGTATAGCAGTTCATTACAACATTGCAGCAGCATGTATATTAACTGCCGGTACATACCTCTCGTATTGTAGTTCATTACAACATTGCAGAAGCATGTATATTAACTGCCGGTACATACCTCTCGTATAGTAGTTCATTACAACATTGCAGCAGCATGTATATTAACTGTCGGTACATACCTCTCGTATAGTAGTTCATTACAACATTGCAGCAGCATGTATATTAACTGTCGGTACATACCTCTCGTATAGTAGTTCATTACAACATTGCAGAAGCATGTATATTAACTGCCGGTACATACCTCTCGTATAGTAGTTCATTACAACATTGCAGCAGCATGTATATTAACTGCCGGTACATACCTCTCGTATAGTAGTTCATTACAACATTGCAGCAGCATGTATATTAACTGCCGGTACATACCTCTCGTATAGTAGTTCATCATTACAACATTGCAGCAGCATGTATATTAACTGTCGGTACATACCTCTCGTATAGTAGTTCATCATTACAACATTGCTGAGACATGTATATTAACTGCCGGTACATACCTCTCGTATAGTAGTTCATTACAACATTGCAGAAGCATGTATATTAACTGCCGGTACACCTCTCGTATAGTAGTTCATTACAACATTGCAGAAGCATGTATATTAACTGCCGGTACATACCTCTCGTGTAGTTCATTACAACATTGCAGCAGCATGTATATTAACTGCCGGTACATACCTCTCGTATTGTAGTTCATTACAACATTGCAGAAGCATGTATATTAACTGCCGGTACATACCTCTCGTATAGTATTTCATTACAACATTGCAGCAGCATGTATATTAACTGCCGGTACATACCTCTCGTATAGTAGTTCATTACAACATTGCAGAAGCATATATTAACTGCCGGTACATACCTCTCGTATAGTAGTTCATTACAACATTGCAGAAGCATGTATATTTGGTTTGTCAGTCAACATTGCAGAAGCATGTATATTTGGTTTGTCAGTCAACATTGCAGAAGCATGTATATTTGGTTTGTCAGTTAACATTGCAGAAGCATGTATATTTGGTTTGTCAGTCAACATTGCAGAAGCCTGTATATTTGGTTTGTCAGTCAACATTGCAGAAGCATGTATATTTGGTTTGTCAGTCAACATTGCAGAGGCATGTATATTTGGTTTGTCAGTCAACATTGCAGAAGGATGTATATTTGGGTTGTCAGTCAACATTGCAGAGGCATGCATATTTGGTTTGTCAGTCAACATTGCAGAAGCATGCATATTTGGTTTGTCAGTGAACATTGCAGAAGCATGCATATTTGGTTTGTCAGTCAACATTGCAGAAGCATGTATATTTGGTTTGTCAGTCAACATTGCAGAAGCATGTATATTTGGTTTGTCAGTCAACATTGCAGAAACATGCATATTTGGTTTGTCAGTCAACATTGCAGAAGCATGCATACTTGGTTTGTCAGTCAACATTGCAGAATCATGTATATTTGGTTTGTCAGTCAACATTGCAGAAGCATGTATATTTGGTTTGTCAGTCAACATTGCAGAAGCATGTATATTTGGTTTGTCAGTCAACATTTCAGAAGCATGTATAGTTGGTTTGTCAGTGAACATTGCAGAAGCATGTATATTTGGTTTGTCAGTCAACATTGCAGAAGCCTGTATATTTGGGTTGTCAGTCAACATTGCAGAAGCATGTATATTTAATTTGTCAGTCAACATTGCAGAGGCATGTATATTTGGTTTGTCAGTCAACATTGCAGAAGCATGTATATTAACTGCCGGTACCTACCTCTCGTATAGTAGTTCATTACAACATTCGCAGAAACATGTATATTTGGTTTGTCAGTTAACATTGCAGAGACATGTATATTTGGTTTGTCAGTTAACATTGCAGAAGCATGTATATTTGGTTTGTCAGTTAACATTGCAGAGGCATGTATATTTGGTTTGTCAGTTAACATTGTAGAAGCATGTACATTTGGTTTGTCAGTTAACATTGCAGAAGCATGTATATTTGGTTTGTCAGTTAACATTGCAGAAGCATGTATATTTGGTTTGTCAGTTAACATTGCTGAAGCATGTATATTTGGTTTGTCAGTTAACATTGCAGAAGCATGTATATTTGGTTTGTCAGTTAACATTGCAGAAGCATGTATATTTGATTTGTCAGTCAACATTGCAGAAGCATGCATATTTGGTTTGCCAGTCAACATTGCAGAGGCATGTATATTTGGTTTGTCAGTAAACATTGCAGAAGCATGTATATTTGGTTTGTCACTCAACATTGCAGAAGCATGTATATTTGGTTTGTCAGTTAACATTGCAGAGGCATGTATATTTGGTTTATCAGTTAACATTGCAGAAGCATGTATATTTGGTTTGTCAGTTAGCATTGCAGATGCATGTATATTTGGTTTGTCAGTTAACATTGCAGAGGCATGTATATTTGGTTTGTCAGTTAGCATTGCAGAGGCATGTATATTTGGTTTGTCTTTGAACTGCCGGTACATAAGTGTAACATGTTTAGTAATATATAGAGTCTGCTCTCAGCGAGTTGGCTTATTTAAACACCGAGATGGGCGTAGCAACTATACTATACAAATATCACGAATATTAAAGTCCCCAGCTCGACTACAAGCTCTAAGGAAACGAATAAGTTGCATCTCACTTGTCATAGAGTTTACTAATTATTTCACCATTATCAGTAGAGAGATGTAAATCAAGAAAAGAAGCGACAGTATCAGAAATGTTAGCTTTGTTGAGTTGAAGTTCTTTAGGATAGATATGATTAACTATAGTAGAAAAGAAATGATTGTCAATGTTCAATATGTCACACAGATACCGAAATGTGTCATTAAAGACTTCAATTACATCTGCATGAGTATCTGGTGAAAGTCTCAATATAAAATATCTTTCATAGCGACACAAAAAACAATTCTGCGACAAAAAGTGCACAGTTCGTACCCATAGGGATACCCACAATTTGTCTAAACACCGTAGTTCCATACCTCATGACAATAATATCTAATAAGAAAATAAGTACTTCTTAAACTTCTCCGCAAGTTCATATAGTATAATACTCCAAAACAACGAGATCCAGAAACAATATGTTGTCAGTTGTATAAATGTCATCTAGTTCAGTAAAGATTACGTGCGTGCATTAATACTATTCACGCACATAAAATATTCGATGCGTGTCCGCTTTTTTAAAATATGACATGCCATACACATGCTGCAATTGGCGCGAGTCTTCTTTCACAACACAGCATGCAATATATACCACAACATTTCTTCACGATAACGCGACACATACTGTGGTACATTGACAGGAGACGAAAGGTATGATTGAGACTTGGAATTTGGACAGGCAAATGCCTTCTTTCGAATGGTCGCATTTAACATTTCCGATCGCATTCCTCAATAATTAGTGACCTACTTACTAAAATGATAGTACACATGTATATTAGCAATGCAAAGTTACTTACCTTGTTCTATCAGAAAGATAATCAATAACATGAATATTGTCAACGAGTTCATCATATATAATATATATAACACGTTAATCAAACATACGGAGGCAGCATCCTGCAAAGAAGCCTGTCGGTTTTCTGCTTTTCCTGCATCAGCTGCTCTGTTCGTGGTCCACAAGATTCTCTAGGTTACAAGCATGTTTCTCTAGTCGCTGTAGAAGGATAACCATTATGCTGGTGTTTCTGAACGAAAACATAATGTTTACTAGAAAACGTCATTCTATGTTGGAAAATTGTCAAACTCGAAAGAAAAAAATGATGCAATTTTTTTAAAGTATATAAGGTTGTACTATAGGTTATTGAATTTGTATGGCTAAATATTACTTGGAACGAGTTGTTTTGGCCAAGTAATATTTAGACATACAAATTCAATAACCTTTTTATTGTATACTTTCATATTGTTTTCGATCAATGTTAATTGTATGACTATTACTTTCCATTGTATTTGTGTTACTTTTATAGCTTTTGATGGAATTTTTATCTTGTCATTCAGTTTTATTTTGTGTGGATGATTATTTTGCGCGAAAATGACGTCGACGTCGGATGACGTCATTAAAAACATCAAGCGATTTTCTAAAGTTTGTTTACCATTCGATAACGTTAAAAACAGTAGGTGAGTGACCATTTCAATTATTTTATCAATTTCTACCCTAAAAGGTTGAAAAAAACCCACCTTATTCCTTATTTCTATTTCGCGGCTCTTAGCTATGATGCGCCACACGTGACTATATGTTGTAAGATAAATATATACGTTGTGTGTAAAATACATATACTGAATACAAAAATATATATGATACAGACAAATATATACGTTACTCCGAAATATATTTATTGAATACACAATATATATGATACAGACAAATATATATGTTACTCCGAAATATATATATTCTGTCCAAAAATATATATCATACAAATATTATATGTTACTTCTAAAAATATATATTCTGAAAAATATATATTCTGTTTTTAAATATATATTGTAGGCGCAAATATATACGTTAGTCTCAATATATGCTTTTCCTAATTTATATATTGTAGACGCAAACATTTATATCTTATACCGAAAAATATATTCGGTTTATAAAAATATATTGTCTGTCTTACGGTTCCCGGATTCCTATGTATACTTCCTCTCTCTCTGGGGCGGCTCTAAATAACCTATACTGTCTTGATGAGCCGTTAAACAACATTCAATTCGTCAGCAAGACGAGGGAGAGATATAATGATTCATGTTTCCAACTGAACTGTTTAGCATTGCATTGAATCGTTTCAAGTTCGATTAGACGGTTTGAAAAAAAACACTACGGATTATTTAACAAAGCATCGGATTGTTTTAAGTTTGATTAGATGGTTTCAAAAAAAGTAGTGAATCAAATAAGGTTAAACTGAATTAAATATAATACCGATGAATTAATTCATCTTTGACTGGATGATTTATTAAAACATACTTTTGGCGGTAATCGCCGCCCATAAAAAACGGGACAGTGTAGCAGTCTACGCCAACGTATATATTTGCAGTACAGTATATGCCAACGTATTTATTTGCGGAAGGCATATATATTTGGAAAACAAATATTTATTTAGTTTCGGCCAACCAGAAGTTCGCACCATTATTTATCGATCTTTCATTGATATATTTATGTCTGCAATATATTTATTTTAGAGAAACTATTTATTTTCGTCTCAAATATTTTCATCTTCAATATATCAAGACTGGCAATATATTTTTTTATAAAGCGAATACATTTTTCGGTATAACATATAAATGTTTGCGTCTACAATATATAAATTAGGAAAAAAAAAATCAGAGTAACGTATATATTTGCGTCTACAATGTATATTTAAAAACAGAATATATATCTTTCAGAATATATATTTCTAGAAATAACATATATATTTGCGTGATATATATTTTGGATAGAATATATATATTTCGTAGTAACGTATATATTTGTCTGTATCATATATATTTTGTGTTCAATATATATATTTGGGAGTAACGTATATATTTGTCTGTATCATATATATTTTGTATTCAGTATATATATTTTACATGCAACGTATTCATTTATCTTACAACATATAGTCACGTATGGCGCCTAATACTTAGCAAGCACGAGAAAAATTTCCGGTGCAATATCAATGTGTGCAATATCGTATTCGTAAGTTCGTCGTCCTTTGCCAAAACAGCTCGTTCCAAGTAATATTTAGCCATACAAATTCAATAATCTATAAATTCAATAATCTATAATATTGCACACTTAGCTCAATGCAAACTAAACGGGACAATATGAAAGTATACAATCAAACAGTTTTGTTGTCAGTAAACTCATAATGGAACCCATTCGTTTAATAAGAGCTTTGTAAAGCAATGATACTTTTATTTTATAATGTGATCAATTTATAAAGATCATTAACTGGTTTTTAAATTAAGTGCCATCAGTTACATTGATTACAGAATAACAATGATGTTATATAATAACTAAGTTTATTTCACAATTCCAATAGGCTATAAAGCCCATGTGGATACGAATACAAAGTAACAAATGGTAACAGTTAGTCCATATAAGAAAACATTTATATTATCTCATTGAAATACTTAATGAGCATTTGACTAGAAAGTATTTATAACGTTCATGTTGTTTTTTTATATTACCCCCCACTTGTTTTTTTTTAAAACTTAGCTATGTCATGGCATATATCTGACAGAACACTTGAGTGGTTTTTAAAGAAATAATTGTTGACAAATTTGAGAATTAAAATTTGACAAAGTTGAATTACCTACAGTACACTGTAAAATAAAGTAAGAAACACATTTTGACCATTAACCCCCAACCCCTACGGATTCAGTTTTCATATTTTTAATTTTTTAAATTGATGTATAGGCCGGGTCAAAGGGGGTCGGCACGGTGTTGGGATGGTGTCCAAATGGTTCGGTATAGAGTCGTAAGGCTCCAAATATCCAAAACCCATGCTACTAAGTATACAACGTGTTTATGATGTCTTATTTTGCCTTTTATTCATCTTTAAATTTGTTCTTTGTTTTCTGTGTGTTTGTGGTTGACTGTCGTCCTTGAATGCTGTTTTTCCTGTTCGATGTTTATATCTATATTTACTGTATTATATCTATATTTACTGTGTTTATATCTATATTTACTATATTATATCTATATTTACTGTGTTTATAACTATATTTACTGTATTATTTACTGTATTATATCTATATTTACTGTATTATATCTATATTTACTGTGTTTATATCTATAGTTACTGTATTATATCTATATTTACTGTATTATATCTATATTTACTGTATCTATATTTACTGTATTGTATCTATATTTACTGTATGATATCTATATTTACTGTGTTTATATCTATATTTACTGTTTATAACTATATTTATTGTGTTTATATATATATTTACTGTTTATATCTATATTTACTGTTTTTATATCTATATTTACTGTTTATATCTATATTTACTGTGTTTATATCTATATTTACTGTGTTTATATATATATTTACTGTGTTCTGTGAAAGCTGCATATCCTGTTTGACTTTATACTTATTTTTGAAAAGTTTCCGGTTACTCAGGGTAATACTCACGATATTCGGACCATATCTCGTGTACACACTAATAAGTACAGCGGACAATACACGTCATTAATTAAGTGTAGACTTAGTAAAGTCATTCCCACTATTACCGTTTTTAATTAAGGTGTACACATATTCTCACACATAGCTATCCACATTGCGGAACGTCGGTGGTTCTACCCAGGTGCACGCACGTGCACGAAAATTGGCCGGAGTGGCACCTGGGGTCTTCCTCCACCATTGGAAGCTGGACAGTTGCCATATGATCTTAACTGTTGGTGCAACTATAAAATCCATTTCAGTTCAATTCTCACACACATCGAATTTCAAAATAGTCTAGTCAGACGTCAAATAGGTTACCTTTCGTAATAGGGAAGATATTCAGACATGTTAGCACACTGAAGTATAATTAGGATATACAAAAAGGCATACCATTATTTCATTTAATGTAAGTTGTTACTATATATCAAAAACATGATTAAGTCAACTGTATAGATAAACACAACAATAATGACAAAGTCAGACGATACAGTTCAGAATAGGCTGTCAATAAAACGAAAGTTTGTAGCTAAAGCTGTCTTCAAAAAGAGACGTCAAAACATAGTACGGTGTCAAAACGGTTACCTGTGCAAATAGGGTTCCTTAGGGAATAGTTGAGCGTATATATTACCCTTCTGCTGTTTGCCCATACCTCATGCAATGCTTTGTGAAGCTGCGTGACGTTTAGAGGCTGAATATCGTACAAATGTATTCCGGTTTTGTCAATGAATAATGGCATGATTAGGCCTTGAGCCAGGAACCAACATTTTTGATATTGCTACCAACTCAGGTGGCAAATTCTATCCTTATCTTTTTGGAAAGAACAATGTCTGTAGATGACATTTTTCCATGATAGCAATCTGGAACGGTTATCTTATACAGTTTAATTTGACCAATGCTATGTACAGGCATCACATTGTGGATGTTCATTTTTGTACATTATTATTTTTTGATAATTGTTAATATACTTTTAAAACATGCATTAAGTTTATAATTCATATTAGTTTAATACAGAATAAACAAGCTTTGTTTAAGCATTGCATTCTGCTTAAAGTCAAATTACCCCACCCACTTTTGATATATTTATTATGCATTAAGGTTAGTATATATTTTTTTTACACTATATGTCTAACATTGTAAGAATCCGTAAGTCACAACTATTATACGATGAGTTAATTATAATATTATGAATTATTGAAAGTATGTACTATGCAACGTTCAAGCCTTTGCTTGAACAGGAAGTGTAAGTCTTCCTCAGAATAATTGCAACATCACTATTATTTTAATTGTCTGATATATGCATATATTGCACAAAAGACACACAAACAGTCCAAAGGATTCTATGCCATAACGTTATGCAAAATATTAGCATTACGGTTTCAGAGAAAACGATTTTTTAGACTAAATGAAAATTACTAACGCACTTGACACATATCCTGCAATCTGATTGGCTGTCGTTCAATCATTTGCGACTACTAAATAGTGCATTAACCGTCGCAAATCAGGTCAAGTAACGTTAAACCGTCAAAACATGACGTTATTTAGTTATATTACATATTTGTCTGTGATTTGTATAGGAAGTACAGGGAATAGAAAAACTATATCTACTCGTTTGCTCTACTGGAAAATATCTCCAGTACGGAACATTGCTCGGCCTTTCCGTCAGTGGCGGGAATGCCAAATGACGTTCCGATTGCTTTACGGACGTCGTCGTCAGATTCCGCCACTAGGAAATAACGATTACGGAAATTAACGAAGAGTTCCGGTTCCACTTGTTTTGTTTGTATTACGTAACGTCGTCTTGGATGACGTAACGTCGTCTTGGCGTTCTCGTACAAACTGGTGTAAAAAGGCGTGAATCATTAGAAATATTATTCTAATACACCCGCACTATATAGCCTAGTTTTAAAATATCTCGTTATATTGAACGATATATCACTGAAATTTTTGCTACGTTAGAGAATAAACATTGCGCATTGCGCATTACGCATTGTAACGTATGCAACGTTAGGAGAGTAAGCAAAGCAATGCGAAAGATTTCAGATGTGTGCGTTATTTTCACATTTTAGGGGTATTAGAATAGAAATAGAACATCGTTTACGGTGAATTATCTATAATATATCACGGTTTGTCGTTCAATTGTAAACAATAATTCACTCGCACTTCGGGCTCGTGAAATTATTGTTTACAATTGAACTCCAAACCGTGATATATTTAAACGATAATTCACAGTAAACGATGTTCTATTTCTTAAATAAAATATCATTTTAAATTATGTAATATATAGTTTAATAACCAGTGTTTTTGAGATACTGAAAAATATCTCCCTCGGTAGAGAAATGGCCCCAATATAAGAACTCGTGCTCAGAAATGGCTCCGCACTCGTTCTTATATCGGGGCCATTTCTCTACCTAGGGAGTTATTTCCCGTATCTCAAAATCACTGGTTATTAAACTCTATATAGGATTCTAACCCGAAGCTGTGAGAAGCGAAACGTTTACATCGCAACGTCGTTAACCCCTCGACCACGGGCGCGCTATAGTTTTATTTGAAAGCGTTTGTGCAAAAACTGTCAAAACACTATAACCGTTAGAAACGGGTAAACCAGTATTAAAATGTTGACTTGCAACAGGATATCAGTCGTTTAACGGTCGAAAATCGTGTTTAACGGCTCCGTTAACCGCGTCGAAATTAAAGACAATTTGCGACCATTAAACGACTCGTATATCGTCGTAAAATTCAAAATTTCAATATAGTTAATGCTAGAGTGTCGAATGAAATAATAGTAAAAGCATTGTACTTTAATTGAAAGTTATAGAATCTAGCATTTAATAAAACTGTATAGATATGAACGATACTATGAGATTTAAAAGAAAGTTATAGCATCCAAATAAAAAGTGTATATATAATATAGAGTGAAATGTATAGCAATTAAATACAACATGTATGTACTTAGGTAAAAAATATCGCATTTGTAGTTAGTATAGTATTTAAAGCATATGTATAACATTTGAATATAAATTATAGCGTAAATAATACAATACTTGTTTTAAATAAAACAAACAGATACAATTTGAATAAAAGAAATATCGATATTTGCAACAAAGTATACGCCATACAAGTACAGAACGATCAGAAAAGATTGTAAAATATAAATGTTTTTATTTGTACGTTACGGTTGTATTAGAACATGCACAACATAAACTGGTTTATATATAAACGATAGCGAATGGAAAACGCGAATAAGCGAATAATTACTCAAACGAAAGGAAAATCACCTATCTAATGACAGTCGATACTCCAGAGACGGCAAACTTTACGTTGTATCAAACATTAAGATTAATTAATCCAGTATCATTTTGACTTTAACACTGCTTGCAAATATTTAAATACACTTTGAGCTTCAGTTTACTTCGTTATTCTTCCAAATGTTTAATATATTATTTGTTAGGTTATTGCTAACAGGTAGAAATATGTAAAAACAAATTGCTTTGAACTTTCCAATAAGTAATATTATTTAATGATCAAACGCAAGTCATGTAGAAAAAATGACGGACGCTCCATTAAAAATCAAAGTACCGAAGGTACTGAGAGAATGGTGAACTATGATTTGTGCATCCATGTAATGGAAGGTTTCTTTCCAATCACGCATGACATGGATGGACTGAAAATGTGTCAACTCTTCTTAATAACAATACATCATTGCATGTAATAATACATCAATGCATTGTTTAATGTATCTGGAACTAAGGCGATTAAAACATGATAAGGTAAGGTATATACAGGAATAAAGAAGGGAACAAAAGGAATGATTGGTTATAATGAAAATTAATCTTCGAAACGCTTCATCATCTTCACAGGTGTTAAAGTGTATAAAAAACATCAGCAGTCATCACCTATCAAGGTTTGAGTCATTAGAAATGAATATAGCGTCAAAAAGGTCAAGACAGCTAATTTTGCCAATTCAAGGTAGATAATTCTTAGACCCTTTGACCAACATAGCTGAATTAAAATAGGAAACAACCTTGCATTGTTATCGACCTACTATGCAAGTATGATTAAAATCAAATGACACGAGTGTAGTCTGTAGCCAGAGTGTAGCTGAAAGACAGCCATATCCCTCGCTGCACAAAGATTTATAATATACAAATTTAAACATGGAATGTCACTGTAAAATGATAAATTCTCCCTGAAGCTTCCGTGTTCCAAAAAGTGTGACCTTCAACTAAAAGAACATATGTTTTAAATACAACATACAGACTACACATATACTAAACATAACTTATAAATCTTTGTGCTCATTTGATTTTAATCTTACAACTCGGAGTATCCATGGTCTCGGGATACCGTTGCTATTTATTCTCACAACTCGGATACCACTGTCTCAGGATACCGTTGTAGTTCATTCTCACAACTCGGAGTACCACTGTTCTCGGGATACCGTTGTGATTTAATCTCACAACTCGGAGTGAACATGATGTTCATACACAATTAGTTCGTTGTTATATTTTTCAACCATGTTTGTGAACGCTACTGAGAATTTCACGATTCATATCACTAATTGTAATTTTTACGTGGATTTGTTTTTAAGTCGGAAAATCGTTTGTTGACAATAATCACCAAAGTTACGGTAAATTTCGTTTACTACCTTAGGCCTAAAACAAAAAGTATTTTGTTTCCTGTCACCCAACCGAATCGCCGTTTTTACCCTCGACACAACAACTTTTACCCCTTCAATTTTGTGTTGCTTTGTTGTGTTTTGGCCTTAACAGAATATAATTCAATCAGTTTTGCATGTAATTTGAAAATTGTAATAAAAGGTAACATATTTGTGTTTAGAATCTACTCTTGTAGTGTAATGTATATCTCTCAATGCTACAGTCATACGTTCGAGTCCCGGTTGTTACGCGTTTGCACATTGAATAATGTTTGACAGCTACTCACTAACGCACGGCAGGACAGTGGTTCTACGAGTTTGTTTCAAAACAGATGAGGTCTACCTCTACCCTCTATTGACGCATAGATAAAAGTCGTAAACATCTTTAAAAAAAAATCCCCCCACTCTCCCCCCCCCCCCCCCCCCCACACACAATTTGTTTTCGACTTAAGTCTAAAAGGGAGTACAATCAGGCCTTTTATGGGGGTCTATAGGTGTCCGATTTAAAATTGACAAATATAATATTTTATTCTACATGACCAAAACATAATGAGCCTACAAAATCTTTTATTTGCAAAGAAATTCCTTCTGCACATTAATACGTGCTATCCTAGGTGACGCACCAGGGTTAATTTTAGCATATTACGTGCGAGTCCACCCTAGCTATATGGTGTTCTTAAACTTTAGACATTATCAAAATGGTTCTAGCTTCACATTTTGATTGATAGTGTTTTCTATCGTGAACTGAACAATTTTATAATTTAAGCTGTTTCTAGAAAAATTCTGAAAAAATAATTAGAATAAAAAAAAAATGGGTCTGCTCAGATTCGAAACCCATCCCGCTCGCTTTATAATCCATAATTTTATGGGGACTGCCGCTTTCCCGACTGAGCTAATAATCATTTACAAATTTTGATGATCTATAAGGTATTTATCTAAAACCGCAGTGTCCGAATTGACCCGGTCTAAGATTATACCCAGGCAGATCTTGTTGATTTGCATTCTGTCTCGCCGACACGATCGGCACACGTATCAGGATTACTTCATAGCAAGGGAGGTAAAGACTCAGAATATTACACAGCGTACTTCAAAATAAGCTGAAATCTTATTCCGGAGAATAGGCAGCAACAACTTTTACAAAGGATAGTAGCTTATGCGATAACCACTACTGACCAAACCTATTAAATATTAAATTGAAGACTATAAAGGCCATGTACATTTCTTAAATATATAAATCCAAGAAATATGGAAGATATGCGTTTGATGGTTTTGCAACAAGAGAAATAAATTATAAAATTAACTGGTTACAAATCTCAATCACTATCCTAGGAGAACAATACAGCGTATGAATATATTTTACGCAAGATCACGTGATGATCATGTGATGATGATGATTGATCTATTTATAGAACGCACTGATAAACGATGAAACAATAGATGAAATAGCTAAATAAATAATATATAACTTAAACAATGTATCGAGGAAATTATTTGAAATATCTAAATGACATTACCTTATTTGAATCCGCACTAGAAAAGAAGAAACACCTGTTAAAATATGGGTCTTCTTTTTCAGGCAATGCGTCGATTCATCAGTGAGAAAAAAACACGGTAACTATAGCTTGGTGAACAAGTTCACCATGCTAAAAAACGAGATTTAAATAGTGTGGTGATATTGGGTACGCGTTGGCCCGGTTAACTCTGTTGATATAACACTCGCCCTGTAAGCGTGGGGTCCAGGGTTCGAGTCCCGTACCTGCCGCACTGTTTCCCCGTGGTTTACTTCATTGGCGACGAGGATAATTCGGTGAACGCGAAAAAGCGGCACCAGGGTCTTAAAAAGTAAAAGGGGGAGGAGTGTGGTGATATTGGGTACCCGGTGGCCCGGTTATTTCAGTTGGTGGAGCACTCGCCCTGTAAGCGAGGGGTCCAGGATCGATTCTCGTACCTGCCGCACTTTTTCCCCTTAGTTTACTTCAATACAGAAATAGTCAGTCGGTTAAGTGTACATATAAACCTTGTAAAGGAACAGTTTTATCAACAGTAATATTTCTAGAACACTAGTAGTAAATGGTACTCGCCCTTTCGAGTAAACAAATAAATAATTAGACCAATATACAAAAAGGCTCCAGTGGGGATCGAACCCACGACCTCCTGTTTACTAGACAGGCGCTCTACCACTGAGCTATGGAGCCACATACCGTGCGCTATCTTTCACTTCAACTATTCTATATATGGTACAGCTGTTTCGGTGTATTGAATACAATCTCGATACAGTATTCTACAGCTTTACTGTATTCAAATCCATGCAGGGGCGTAGTTTTCAACATACTCCTAATATGAGTTGCAACGTGACGATTAGGGGAAGGACTGGGAAGATGTGTCCCCATCACAGAAGGTGGATTCTGGGAGAGTAGTGCTCCATCGATTTTATTTTCATTTTTGGACCAAAATCTTTTTTAAACCAGCGATAGTTTATCCTCGAAAAAAAAACGTGGTAATTTCCAACCAATCTATAGCTAGCTGATAACTTTTTTGACAAATAATTCAAGAGTGTCGTGTGCCACTTTAATACCTTTTTGCGGAAAACGTTCGTATCTTTCCGATTAATAAATACTGATAAAGGTGATCCTTTTGGAGCAAAAAACACAATTAAGAGTATAAAGCAGCAGACTCGGTTTTATTGTGTCTGTTCATGAGAAGTAATGAAAAAAGCAACCCCTTTCACGCCCACTAGCACCGGCTTAAGCGGTGTTCTACTTCAAAACCACCTATATTGGGCTCGTTGGTCCCAAAGGACCAGTAAAATAACACTACTGATATAAGAACATAAGTATAAGAACAATATAAAAGGCTCCAGTGGGGATCGAACCCACGACCTCCTGTTTACTAGACAGGCGCTCTACCACTGAGCTATGGAGCCACATATCGTGCTCTATCTCTCAATACAACTATTCTATATCCACAGCTGTGCTAGCACATATTGAATAGCTGTATTACATTGATTTATCACATGAGATTCATGCGTTTAAATATAATACTTAGAGAATAATACATAGGTATTTTCATATCACACCCTATATCAGGCCTGAATCGTCATATCTTGCTCAAGTGCTGATATGGGTCGATATAGGGTGTGATATGAAAATACACATTTTTTATTCTATTTATCATATACATCAGCTTTATCGAAATTTCAACTACAGCTCACTCACTAAGCTTTTTTCCAGGGAGAAGAAAAAGGTTTTATTAATAGATCTAGTCCATTCTGATGTGCTCATGTATGCTGCTTATTATATAATAAGTGGTACACAACTTTATTTGTTTCCGAATCTTTATTGAAAATGAATTCCATTGAATACGATTTTTTTAATCAAGAAAATGACTTGTCATAAGTGGTTATTTCATCCAAGGATAATGATTATATAGCCAATAATCTGCCCCGAAGACAGGATGGAAGTAACCTGGGACGAAAATGACAAATAGAGCCGCCCTGAAGAAACTAATGAAACGACAAACCATACGCGTGACAAATTGTATACAATTATATGGAAAGTCTCTCGGCTGCCTTCTGTTGGCCTTTTGCATTTTGTGCAGTACGCTTTGTAAGTCGTCTTGTGCATTTTCTAAGCTGTGATGTGGATTTAGTAAGTTGTTTTGTGCATTTAGTAAGTTGTTATGTGCATTTAGTAAGTTGTTATGTGCATTTAGTAAGTTGTTATGTGCATTTTCTATGTTGTCATGTGCATTTCCTAAGTTGTCTTGTGCATTTTCTAAGTTGTTTTGTGCCTTTAGTAAGTTGTTATGTACATTTCATAAGTTGTATTGTGTATTTTCTAAGTTGTCTTGTGCATTTAGTAAGTTGTTATGTGCATTTAGTAAGTTGTTATGTGCATTTAGTAAGTTTTGATGTGCATTTTCTAAGTTGTGATGTGGATTTAGTAAGTTGTTATGTGCATTTAGTAAGTTGTCTTGTGCATTTAGTAAGTTGTTATGTGCATTTAGGAAGTTGTTATGTGCATTTTCAAAGTTGTGATGTGGATTTAGTAAGTTGTTATGTGCATTTAGTAAGTTGTTATGTGCATTTAGTAAGTTTTGATGTGCATTTTCTAAGTTGTGATGTGGATTTAGTAAGTTGTTATGTGTGTTTAGTAAGTTGTTATGTGCATTTAGTAAGTTGTTATGTGCATTTTCTATGTTGTCATGTGCATTTCCTAAGTTGTCTTGTGCAATTTCTAAGTTGTTTTGTGCCTTTAGTAAGTTGTTATGTAAATTTCATAAGTTGTATTGTGCTTTTTCTAAGTTGTCTTGTGAATTTAGTAAGTTGTCTTGTGCATTTCCTATGTTGTCTTGTGCATTTAGTAAGTTGTTATGTGCATTTTCAAAGTTGTTTTAGAACAAACTTTTCTTTTGCATTTTTTAAGTTGTCTTGTGCAAGCCGTCTTGTGCATTTTTGAAGTTGTCTTGTGCATTTTTTAAGTTATTAAGTGCATTTTGTAGGTTGTCTTGTACATTTCGTAAGTAGTTAAGTGCATTTTTTAGTTGTCTTGTGCATTTGTTAAGTTGTCTTGTGCATATTTTAAGTTGTCTTGTGCATATTTTAAGCTGTCTTGTGCATTTCGTAAGTTGTCATGTGCTTTTCAAAGTAAGTTATGTGCATTTTTTAAGTTGTCGTGTGTATTTTCTAAGTTGTTATGTGCATTTTCTAAGTTGTCTTGCGCATTTTTTAAGTTGTCTTGTGCATATTTTAAGCTGTCTTGTGCATATTTTAAGTTGTGCATTTCGTAAGTTGTCATGTGCTTTTCGTAAGTTATGTGCATATTGTAAGTTGTGATGTGCATTTTGTAGGTTGTCTTGTGCATTTTCTAAGTTGTGATGTGCATTTTGGAAATCGTGTTTGTACAAAATGTTATTTTGTTTTAGGTGGACTATTTTGCCAATCTCTACCCAGAGTTGTCGTTCCTTGCATACACATACATCTCTGTCAACGTCTCACGAAATACCAAGAAACTTGGCAAACGAAAAGCGGTGGAAATGCAAAATTTCTTGATGACACTAATATTTTTCTGAATTAGCTCCATATGAAATGCTTATATTATTAAGGAAACAATTTTCGGCTTTAATGTTTTCAATATACAGTAAATTATGCTCATAATTATATTGCTGTAGAATAAAGGTTTGTACTTTGGCATATCACTCCGCCGTCAAAACTTTAAAATAGGCACCACCAAATCGTCCCCATAGCGTAACAGTCAAGCGATTTGCTTACCAGCACTTTCCAATATAACATAGATCTAAATTAAAGTACTAACCTATACTATATATCAAAATGTAGATAATAAGCCGTATTTCTTTCGATTGTTTACATGTCGATCAACGGTGTCACGGTGTTGAAGTTCTGTTGCTATTTTTATATTTTAGCTATGGTCATGTGACAAATTATCATGTGATCCCAGACTTCTTCCTTAGACGTTGACAGAGGTCAATGTAATGGACTCTGGGAGAGATTGCTATTTTGCCTGTATGTATTATAGTCCAGCACCAAAAATGGAGGCCTTCTTACGGAAGCTTAATTTAGAAATGCACCTAGATAGGTTTGTAAGGGAAAAAATAGCCCGGATATATTCAATAAGTCATCAGAGAATGAGTTTAAAGTTCTAGGTATTACCAATAGTGCAGATATCATGAAACTTCGGATCGAGTGCATCCCCTTTCGCAAAGATAATGGGAAATCAAAATTTCAGATTTCGAAGAATATGATTCAAATGCTTCTGGAAACAAGATTTTGCGTGTCTGATATAGCAAAGTTGATCTCAGTTTCTGAGAGAACAATATATCGTCGAATTAACCGACCCTGCAATATACAAGTGCACAGTTTCACTGACATCGACCGTGCTACACTTGACACACAACTTGAAAAAAGCCTCGCTGAGTTTCCTAGATGCGGTGAATCTACGATTAGACAAATGCTTGCTACAAAAGGAATAAAGGTAATAGTATTATATATAAAAGAAAATATATTTTTTTGTACATTAATATTTCTTGTTGTATACATTATGAAGAACAAACATAAGAGTAAGGATATATTGGCAATATGGTAATACGTTTCTCGAATTGTGTTCACCCTAGTTACAGTGAAACAACACTGTGAGACCTGAAGAAACAGTATTTTCCTTTGCGAAATACTTTTGCACCCTACCCTGTATTGCCCCGTTCTCCGTCAGAAAGAATAAAAGACTTAAACATATTTTCTTGAAACTTGAAGAGTAGACAGAGGGTATTTAGTAAATTGTTTAAGGATTATGTCCCCTGGTATAAAAGAAAGATTCAAAATTTGATATCTCAAACACTTCTGCATATTTTTCCATGAAAATAAGTGCCTCATCTTATTATCCCAGTAGAAACATAAAAATGATTTCACAACTGAAATAATGTAAATAAATAGGTTTTAATAGGGTACTTCAAAGTGAATCCAACATAAATTAGAACTCAGCAGTATTCTTCTAATTTAACAATAAAAGTTGCAATAAGTTGTCTTGATATCCTTAGCTAGCTGGTGCTGTCAATTAAAATCTCAAATAATCATGTCAAAGTTGTTTTTAAAGAAACAAAATCAATGTTCATAATCAATGCATAACATAAATGCATACATATGTTATTAACTTACGTGGTCATGGTATCTGATTGGTCACTACCTGTACACATTCTATTTATAGCTTATGCTACTCCCAATATTTGATTTCAAGACAGGAAATTTAAGCAAAAGTTGCATAAAACAGCTTTATACATATTTTATACGTTGTAATTGCTGGCACAACCTGGACAATTATATCAAGGTAATATAGACATTGCAAGTTCTATGTAAAACATAGTCTGATATTGATGGTTTTTAATTCCTACTAGATTCTCTGTATAGTGCACTGTTTAAAAACATCTTCATAATTATTTATTGTTTTAGAATTTCAGTTTTTATATTATGCTTATGATAATTATGTAAGTTTTATATAAAAATATTTAGTTGTTTTTTTACTTATCCTACTTTCATCCTACTTTTAACGTTGCTATTTGTTGAGAATGCATTCACATTAACACGTTCTTTCTTACTTACTCAGACCACTCTCAGTGACATACTGTTTCGTTGTGAAAAATATACAACATTACAC
This sequence comes from Cyrtodaria siliqua, assembly GCA_037043455.1. Taxonomy (NCBI): domain Eukaryota; kingdom Metazoa; phylum Mollusca; class Bivalvia; order Adapedonta; family Hiatellidae; genus Cyrtodaria; species Cyrtodaria siliqua. The sequence goes on from JAWPHD010005123.1 coordinate 34,050, forward strand.
GTTCTGAGTGTTGTGGAGATATTTGGCAACAGTTAATATCTGAACTGTATATCTTGCTTATTTTATAAGGAGAACTTAAGTGTTTGAAAGAACTTAAATATTATTGTAGAAATCGGAGTTTAAATGTCTAAATACTATTAGTTACACAGTATGTTAGTGACTGTGTATTGTCCCGTGTTCGGACAACAACACACTGTGTAATGATTATATCACACCGACTACTCACTGTTCGACTAAATAAATGTTTACCTGCTCATTAGAACTTCTATTTTGAGTTATGCCTTACCATATGCCAGATATGAAGTTATTTAAACAAACTGCCAGGCTATTTTGGAGGATGAAATATATAATATACATGTCACATGAGAAAGAAGAAAATAACTCAACGTTGTGTTCTGGAATTGTTGACAACGTTCTTACATTCACATCTGTGGGAATCCAAAACGTGAAAATGGTCATAAATGTGAAAACTGTCATAAATGTAATAACATTTTACCGTAAACGTGAAACTTACCGTAAATGTAAAACCCTTTGTCATAAATATGAAAACGACCTGGTGATAAATGTGATAACATTTACAATAAACGTGAAAACATAGCAGCGTTAAACGTGAAATCTTATTCATTTATCCTTTTCTCTTAGTGTCCACTGTATGTGTCTCTGTGGTTGCTGGTCATTGTTGGTCACCAAAAATGTCCTGTTGTCCGTCGTCCATCTGTCCGTTAGCTTTTGTGTTGTCAACACTCTAGACCCTCTAATTTTTGGCTTATCAACATTTTAGCTATATTGACGAAAGATCAATAAGTTTGAGCTATTGCCCTTGATGTATTGAAAAAATAAATTTTGTTTTGTTAATCAGTAGGTACTTATTTTACATCCGATCTTTACAAAACAAATGTTCAGAAAGCTAATATCTACAAAGGAAAACCAGCCATAGACCTGACTCACACCCATCCATCTGAGGGCCCCCTATTCCTACACCATGCACCACCGCACCCCAGTCCGACCCCGCCCCCTTCCCCATTACCCCATTTTATGAAGTTATCTAGGTCATAGAAGAAAGCGTAGATGAAATCATAAAATAACCATGCCCCACTAGAAACAGCAGATTTATGGCCATTGAAATAGTTTTAAAATGCTAAACTTTACATATTGTTAACACTCTAGCTCCTTAAATTTGATCTGAACCAACCAAACGTATTCAAGATGTAAGCGTAACATGATCATAATCCATCTCACCCACCCCACCTCACCTGAAATAAGAACTATTTTAGCCAGTATTGCGTCTTATTTCGCACTTGTGTTCTAGCCTCGTTTATCTGTTTTCTACTAGACTGTTGGTTGTTTTTCCAGAAAACCAAAGAAGCTACAACTTCTAAGTCATTTATATGTGTTGGCATTTTGCTAAAACTGTCTTCATTGAGAATCACAAAAAACGTTCAGGTCTATAATAGAAGTCTATATAATCTAAATAGTTTGTATTGTTTTCCTTTTTAAATACTTTCCAGCGTATATTGTAGATAATATCTTCCTAGATGAGAGAAATATCTCATTATGGTCTCATTCTTGTCTCGGTATTTTCAGGATAAACACAAATATAAAAAAGTTCTCTAGTTTAGCCTTTGAGTAAACTTCGTTTATGCGTGCTTCGTTTATGCGTGCCTGCGTAGCATGTCATTGTGTCGCCTGCGTAGTTAAGCAGACACTTCGGGATCACTTTGACCATCGTCATCCGTCGTTCGTCCGTCACACTTAACCTCCAACTTAACCTTGGACATCACTTGAAGTGTATTTGACCAATGTTCATGAACTTCACACGCTTCTTCATATTTCCTTATGGGTTTCATTCTCGTCCGTTATCATTGTACCAAGTTTTATTTAATTCGACTGAGTGGAAGGACGGACGGAAAGACAAAGCGGCAACTATATGCTCCCCGATCTTCGTTTCGGTGAGCATAACGATCTCATCACAAACACATCAGTTGAAAAATAGGGACTTGATCGGTGTCGTCATTTATCTCCGCAATTTCTGGCCTTCTTAAATACTGAGTTGTAAAGGAGCGGATGTATATGACATTGTATGTATAATGTTTGGTACCCAATTTTAAAGCTAACCAAATAAGACTGGCAAATTGACACAATATACGCCCGGCATACGTGTGAAACCATTTTATACAACCATGTACCACTTATTTATTCTCCTTTTTTTATTTAACACATTTCTAGTTATGTACTTTGATGCCCAAGACAATTTTATAAGTGGGAAATGTCATAAAGATTAGATTACTGAGCGAACATTGCAAAAACTATTCAGTTTTAAAAAAACAAAAAGGCCATAACTGCGGCATTATAGGTGAGATCTGGCTGGTTATCAAACTTGGCCGAGATATTAAAACTATATACATTGTCTCCATGTTTCATTAATATTGAATTATAAATGTCAAAGTTATTGACCAGATATTGCAAACATCAAATTTCAAAAATTTCAAAAATCGAATAGCCAAAACTCACGGCATTATAAGTGCGATCTAGCTGGTAATCGAACTTGGTCTAGATATTATGCCCATACACAAGTTATAGAGTGGAATCTGCAAAATTCCTATTTTTTAAAAAATCAAAGGACTATAACTCTAGCTTTAGATGTGTTCAAACGTGGTCCAGATATTATGTCCATAAACGCTGTCCCAAAGTTTTATCAAGATCGGATTATAATTTTTCAAATCGTATCCAAGCGACATAACTCATGCGTTAAAGGATTATTGTAGCTGGTTATCGAACTTGGCCGAGATATTGTGCCCATTTACATTATCCTAAAGTTTCATCAAGATTGGATCATATATATTGAAGTTATTGGGCGAAAACCGCAAACATCGTCAACTTTCAACAATAAAAGGACCATATAACTCCGGTGCGATATTATTAGTTGGGCTCACATTCCCTGCCTGGAAATTATATTCACCCGAGCCGTTATTCAACCGAACCTAACGTAATTCACCCGAGCCGTTAGGCTCGGTTGAATATACTTTCCAAGCAGGGAATGTAAGCACATGTTCCCTGTCAAGAATCCTAATAAAGAAATTGTCATGCTTCAAAGTTGTTACCATTTATTTAAGAAAAAATTCCAGCCAAAACACGTTTTCATTTTTATTGCGCCAATTTCCCCGTAACGTGCCTCTAGCTAGACGTTATTTATTTTTCGTGACGTCATCGCTCTAACGTCGTTATATTTGGCGGATTTGTTCATAAAATAAACGTATTTTATCACTATTTTAATGTTTTATTATCTGTAAAATTGCAAAAAAATATGTACTTACGATTATTTCAGACCTTTACACACAATGGAAAGCGCAGAAAAGCAATAAAAAGGAAACAATCGGCGCTTTCCAAAACGAATCGGTACCGTTATCGTCGCCATTTTGTTTTTGTGTATTGCAGGTATGGGGTACCTACGGGGAAATTGTCCTATGTTCACGTCGCGAGACGTAGACTCATGTCTTCGGCCCATTGACCAATAAAATCCCGAGAATTTTATTTGCAGTATGACAAGGATGGTTATCTATCTTGACCGAATAATGTGGCCATAAACATTGTCCCCAAATTTGAAGTCAATCGATGAAGACGTTCTCTTAAGGGTTCGGGCAATTTTTGCTTTTTGCAATTATTTTCCAATGAACGCAGATAAAAATACATTTAACCCTTATAATTCGAATACCATACGTTAAAAAATACGTCTTATATATTTTCATGATAGGTATTTTATTATTTTTTTACTGGAATAAATACGGTTTGTGTATTTTTTTACGCGCTAACTATGAATTGCGGATTAATACAAGAGAATAACTGGGTCATTTACTATCGATCCAGTTAAAGTAGCCGCCATTTTTTTTCAAACATCGACGACAATATCGAGTGAAATTTCGGATAAAATGTTGATAACTGTACTCGAATCGCTATGTATTTATAGTAGTGATTAACATCTTGACTAGTGAAAATGAATAAAGATTGTAACATTTGGGATTTATCGCCAAATAATTGTGATTCAATTATTCATCCGGATGTGTTTTTTCCGGAACGGAAGCATCAAGTAGATCTACTCAGACCACATGGAGTCCAGAGCGCTTGACAAAGAAATCCTATATAATAATATATGGACTAGGGTGAGAACGCCTGTGTATTGTCAACGGCCATGTTTCACCACGTCTGTAGACTACAGCCGAAAAATTCTCATAGTATTAACATGTTTTCATATCTTTTTTTCAAATCCTAGTCCTTCAGTGTTTACATTTCATATTCAACACACTATAATTGTAGAATTTTGTACAATGTTTAGTGAAAGTATTGATCATCCAAAAACGCTATTTGAGAAGACTGCCCTTCCATTTAATGTCCATTTAGCATTCAAATTAATTTTACGCGTTAGCTTAAACTGTTAATTTCTAAAACAATGCCTTTTCATCTACCATGCTTAAATTCTGAATCTTGTAATGTACAGATATAACTGGTAATGTATAAGAAATTTCAAAGGTTTTCGACAAGTACTTAAAGAGAAACAGGCATTTTAAAAAGTAGCAATTAACATACCTGAAAAAACTCAGGACGAAAATGCCTCAGTATGTATAAGTGATGTGTATTAAATGTTCCATAACTTTTGTCACACAAAAGATACAGCATTCATTTTACCATCAATGGAATGAAATGGAAACTCTCTTTCATTTGGTATCAAAATCAACACTCAATGCGCACATAATTGTTAAAACACTTGAGTGACCGAACTTATTGAATGACCCTCGTAGCACTGTTGACATTTTTGAAAATAGCTGAAAAGGAAATGGCTTCAAATGTCAAGGCAAACTAAATGGCGCTTTCTGATTGGCTGAACAATGATTTCAGCCAATCAGAAAGCGTCATTTATTTCGCCTTGAAATTTCAAGACTGCCACACAGCCGTCAATAAAATTAAGCTTGTTTGAGTGAAACTGAATATGGGCCGTACAACAGTCTATGACATTTTATGATTTAATAAAATATACTGTCAAAGACTGTCATAATATTTTAAAATAAAGAAGATTGTTATTAGACTGTAAAGAATTATATTTTGATTTATCTTAAGAAACATGCTAGTTGTATAAGTCTTTAGCATACATAGTTAATCCCTTCTTGTCAAATCTGATTTGATTAGCATTTATACATGCTTTTATTAGAAACCGTTGTGCTCACGGATGTACTTTCCCTGAATTCAGTAATTTATAACTTATTTTCATTGCGTTGTTTGCATGTACTTGGAAAGAAATAATATTATGACATTAGTTATATCGTTTGTAACTGATCGTCTCTTATATCTCTAAATTGAGAGTCATATGATATATATATTTTGTAGCAATATGTGTATTGTATAATGGTGAGACAAAACAATAGTGTCTGTCTGTCTGTCTGTCTGTCTGTCCTGCTGGTGGCTGGCTGTCTGGCTGGCAGTCTGTCTGTCCGCCCGCCCGCCCGCCCGCCCGCCCGCCCGCCCGTCCGTCCGTCCGTCCGTCCGTCTGTCTGTCGGTCTGTTCTGACTGTTCTGTTCCGTTCTGTTCTGTTCTGTATATCTTCGATAGAAGGTGCGTCTGTATCTGGAAATCATAAACGATACCAGGATCTAGGTAAAATGTCTGCCGCGTCAAAAAACAAATTAAAAGAAAGGTTCTAGACGTTTATCTTGGGGGCAAAAAACAAGCGTCGAAAATGATCTAGACTACGCCTTTTTTGGTTCTTGTGAGGATTCATTACTCAGCTGCTCGTAAGCAGCGACATCTGGTATCACATTACGGAATTATATTTATGTATGTTCCATTCATGTTACATGTAATTGTCATTTGCAATGTTTAATTTGTCAGTTCGTCAACGGTAAAATGTCATCAAATGTCAAATCAAAGACCTAATAACAAAAGTATGCCTTAGGTCAAATTATCGAATAATTATAGCATTAATAACAATGATATAATAAAATTCGGAATGCAGAATTCGGAAGTCGAGCAATAGAAGTGAAATAAATGTGAGCCAAATGGGCCGTCGTGTACACTCGGCTGGCTCCCATAAGTCTAATGATTAATGAATCAAGGCGGAGCATGCACATGTTAAAGGTAGACTACCGGTCATGTTTGGGTTGATCTGCGTTATATAAAGCCGGGTCGAAGGCCTTTGTAGGTTGTTGAACTGGAATAATATCATTCTGAGTCTACTTACTAGTTTAATGTTCGATGAATTAATGTTTAAACGCGGCTAACGCGGACCAGCATTCCAAAATAGTTTCTGAATATGAGCTGACGAGCAAAAGAATCAGAGGGGTTGGGTATGGGGTAACTTCCAGGGAGTTGGCTAAGGGTGGGAATTACTTCCATGGGGATTGGGGGAGAGTGAGAGTAACTTCCAGAGGTTGGTGAGATTGGGGTTAGCTTCAATGGGGATGGATGAAGTTGGAGGTAACTTTCATAGAGTGGGTGAGGTTGGGTAACTTACAGGTGGGGTGACAAAGGGAGTAATCACAAGGGGTAGGGTGAGGCTGGGATAGATTTCAGGGGGTTTGGTGAGGGTGGGGTAACTTCCAGGGAGTGGGTGGGTGTGGGAGTGATTTTTAAGTTAAGAGTTGGTAACCTGAAGCGGGGTTGGGTGAGGTCGGGAGGTAACTTCTAGTGGGATTGGGCGAGAGTAAATTCCAGGACATTACCAGAGTAATGACTTGGTAGGTCGGATGAGGATGGGGTGTAACTTCCAGGAAGGCCTTTGGTGTGGGGGTAACTTCGAGGGGAGGAGGGTGGAAGTAACTTCAACTGGGTTTGGATGTCTTTTTTTTTGACAGAGATGGGGATTTTGGCTGTAAGCTGGAATATGTATGTTTTTGCAACAATAAATATACCATTTGACCTATAAACCGTAAAATGTGTACCAGTTTTTGATCATCATCAAACATCATCGATATCATCATCATCATCAACATCATCTTATACCAAATGGCCTGTAAATCGTAAAATGTGTACCAATTTTGAATATCATCATCATCATCATCATCATCATCATCATCATCATCATCATTATCATCATCGTCGTCGTGGCCGCCGCCGCCATCATCATAATCATCATCATCATCATCATCGTCATCATCATCGTCGTCGTCGTCGTGGCCGCCGCCGCCATCATCATAATCATCATCATCATCATCATCATTATCATCATATGACATCATCATCTTCATCAGTATCATTATCATCAATAATAAACATCGAATCTTACTGGCAGCACAAATTGTAAGTGATAAAGTGTCGATTCTGGAAAGGTTTTACCTTGGAAAATGGGTTGGTCTGCCTCTACCACAATAAAATTGACGCCATATACGACCTTACGTAATATATCATACAAACAAACATTCAAACTGCCTAAACATCAAACTGCCTAGAAACGGTGGATGGTCAGAAACTGTTGGAATGATTTCAGGAAGGGCTGGCTCACGATGGCTGGTGGTAGGTTCCATAGGACTATGGGCATATCATTTCAACATTTGAAAGTACAATACATAATACTATTACTCCTCCTTCTGTCACTACTACTATTACTCCTCCTTCTACTACTACAACTATTACTCCTCCTTCTACTACTACAACTATTACTACTCCTTCTATTACTACAACTATTACTCCTGCTTCTACTAATACAACTATTACTCCTCCTTCTACTACTACAACTATTACTCCTTCTTCCATTATTACAACTATTACTCCTCCTTCTACGACTACAACTATTACTCCTCCTTCTACTAATGCAACTATTACTCCACATTCTATCACTACTACTATTACTCCTGCTTCTACTAATACAACTATTACTCCTCCTTCTACTACTATAGCTATCACTCCTCCTTCTACTACTACAACTATTACTCCCCCTTCTACTACTACAACTCTTACTCCTCCTTCTACTACTACAACTATTACTCCTCCTTCTACTACTAAACTATTACTCGTCCTTCTACTACTACAACTATAACTCCTCCTTCTACTACTGCAACTATTACTCCTGCTTCTACTACTACAACTATTACTCCTCCTTCTACGACTACAACTATTACTCCTCCTTCTACTACTACAACTATTACTCCTCCTTCTACTACTACAACTATTACTCCTCCTTCTACTTATACAACTATGACGCCTCCTTCTACTACAACAACTATTACTCCTCCTTCTACTACTACAACTATTACTTCTCCTTCTACTACAAAAACTATTACTCTTCCTTCTACTACTACCACTATTACTCCTCCTTCTACTTATACAACTATTAATCCTCCTTCTACTTCTACAACTCTTACTCCTCCTTCTTCTACTACAACTATTAATCCTCCTTCTACTACTACAACTATTACTCCTCCTTTTACTGCTACAACTATTACTCCTCCTTCTAGTACTACAACTATTACTCCTCCTTCTACTACTACAACTATTACTCCTCCTTCTACTACTGCAACTATTACTCCTCCTTCTACTACTACAACTATTACTCCTGCTTATACTAATACAACTATTACTCCTCCTTCTACTACTACAACTAGTACTCCTTCTTCCATTATTACAACTATTACTCCTCCTTCTACGACTATAACTATTACTCCTCCTTCTACTACTGCAACTATTACTCCTCCTTCTATCACTACTACTATTACTCCTGCTTCCACTAATACAACTATTACTCCTCCTTCTACTACTATAGCTATCACTCCTCCTTCTACTACTACAACTCTTACTCCCCCTTCTTCTACTACAACTCTTACTCCTCCTTCTACTACTACAACTATTACTCGTCTTTCTACTACTACAACTATTACTCGTCCTTCTACTACTACAACTATTACTCCTCCTTCTACTACTACAACTATTACTCCTCCTTCTACTTCTACAACTATTACTCCTCCGTCTACTACTGCAACTATTACTCCTGCTTCTACTACTACAACTATTACTCCTCCTTCTACTACTATAGCTATCACTCCTCCTTCTACTACTACAACTATTACTCCCCCTTCTACTACTACAACTCTTACTCCTCCTTCTACTACTACAACTATTACTCGTCCTTCTACTACTACAACTATTACTACTCCTTCTATTACTACAACTATTACTCCTGCTTCTACTAATACAACTATTACTCCTCCTTCTACGACTACAACTATTACTCCTGCTTCTACTAATACAACTATTACTCCTCCTTCTACTACTATAGCTATCACTCCTCCTTCTACTACTACAACTATTACTCCCCCTTCTACTACTACAACTCTTACTCCTCCTTCTACTACTACAACTATTACTCCTCCTTCTACTACAAAAACTATTACTCTTCCTTCTACTACTACCACTATTACTCCTCCTTCTACTTATACAACTATTACTCCTCCTTCTACTTCTACAACTCTTACTCCTCCTTCTTCTACTACAACTATTAATCCTCCTTCTACTACTACAACTATTACTCCTCCTTTTACTGCTACAACTTTTACTCCTCCTTCTAGTACTACAACTATTACTCCTCCTTCTACTACTACAACAACTATTACTCCTCCTTCTACTACTGCAACTATTACTCCTCCTTCTACTACTACAACTATTACTCCTGCTTATACTAATACAACTATTACTCCTCCTTCTACTACTACAACTAGTACTCCTTCTTCCATTATTACAACTATTACTCCTCCTTCTACGACTATAACTATTACTCCTCCTTCTACTACTGCAACTATTACTCCTCCTTCTATCACTACTACTATTACTCCTGCTTCCACTAATACAACTATTACTCCTCCTTCTACTACTATAGCTATCACTCCTCCTTCTACTACTACAACTATTACTCCCCCTTCTACTACTACAACTCTTACTCCTCCTTCTACTACTACAACTATTACTCGTCCTTCTACTACTACAACTATTACTCGTCCTTCTACTACTACAACTATTACTCCTCCTTCTACTACTACAACTATTACTCCTCCTTCTACTTCTACAACTATTACTCATCCGTCTACTACTGCAACTATTACTCCTGCTTCTACTACTACAACTATTACTCCTCCTTCTACTACTATAGCTATCACTCCTCCTTCTACTACTACAACTATTACTCCCCCTTCTACTACTACAACTCTTACTCCTCCTTCTACTACTACAACTATTACTCGTCCTTCTACTACTACAACTATTACTCCTCCTTCTACTACTACAACTATTACTCCTCCTTCTACTTCTACAACTATTACTCCTCCGTCTACTACTGCAACTATTACTCCTGCTTCTACTACTACAACTATTACTCCTCCTTCTACTACTACAACTATTACGCCTCCTTCTACTTATACAACTATGACTCCTCCTCCTTCTACTACTACAACTATTACTCCTCCTTCTACTACTACAACTATTACTCCTCCTTCTACTACTATAACTATTACTCCTCCTTCTACTTCTACAACTATTACTCCTCCGTCTACTACTGCAACTATTACTCCTGCTTCTACTACTACAACTATTACTCCTCCTTCTACTACTACAACTATTACGCCTCCTTCTACTTATACAACTATGACTCCTCCTCCTTCTACTACTACAACTATTACTCCTCCTTCTACTACTACAACTATTACTTCTCCTTCTACTACAAAAACTAATACTCCTCCTTCTACTTCTACAACTATTACTCCTCCGTCTACTACTGCAACTATTACTCCTGCTTCTACTACTACAACTATTACTCCTCCTTCTACTACTACAACTATTACGCCTCCTTCTACTTTTACAACTATGACTCCTCCTCCTTCTACTACTACAACTATTACTCCTCCTTCTACTACTACAACTATTACTCCTCCTTCTACTTATACAACTATGACTCCTCCTCCTTCTACTACTACAACTATTACTCCTCCTTCTACTACTACAACTATTACTTCTCCTTCTACTAAAAAAACTCTTACTCTTCCTTCTACTACTACCACTATTAATCATCCTTCTACTTATACAACTATTAATCCTCCTTCTACTTCTACAACTCTTACTCCTCCTTCTTCTACTACAACTATTACTCCTCCTCCTTCTACTACTACAACTATTACTCCTCCTTTTACTACTACAACTATTACTCCTCCTTCTAGTACTACAACTATTACTCCTCCTTCTACTACTACAACTATTACTCCTCCTTCTACTACTGCAACTATTACTCCTCCTTCTACTACTACAGCTTTTACTCCTCCTTCTACTACTACAACTATTACTCCCCCTTCTAGTACTACCACTATTACTCCTCCTTCTACTAATACAACTATTGTTCCTCCTGCTATTACTACAACTATTACTCCTCCTTTTTACTACTACTCCTTTATACTATTACTCCTCCTCCTACTACTACAACTATTACTACTCTTTCTACTACTACAGCTATTACTCCTCCTTCTACTACTACAACTATTACTACTCCTTCTACTACTACAACTATTACTACTCCTTCTACTACTACAGCTATTACTCCTCCTTCTACTACTACAACTATTACTACTCCTTCTACTACTACAACTATTACTCCCCCTTCTAGTACTACCATTATTACTCCTCCTTCTACTAATACAACCATTGTTCCTCCTGCTATTACTACAACTATTACTCCACCTTTCTACTACTACAACTATTACCCCGCCTTCTACTACTACAACTATTACCCCGCCTTCTGCTACTACAACTATTACTCCTCCTTCTACTACTACAACTATTACCCCGCCTTCTGCTACTACAACTATTACTCCTCCTTCTACTACTACAACTATTACTCCTCTTCTACTACTACAACTATTACGCCTCCTTCTAGTACTACAACTATTACTCCTTCTACTACTACTAAAACTATAACTCCTCCTGCTACTACTACAACTATTACTCCTCCTTCTACTACTACAACTATTACTCCTCCTTCTACTACTACAACTATTATTCCTCCTTCTATTACTACAACTATTACTCCTCTTCTACTACTACAACTATTACTCCTCTTCTACTACTACAACTATTACTCCTCCTGCTACTACTACAACTATTAATCCTCCTTCTACTACTACAACTATTACTCCTCCTTCTACTACTACAACTATTACTCCCCCTTCTAGTACTACCATTATTACTCCTCCTTCTACTAATACAACTAATGTTCCTCCTGCTATTACTACAACTATTACTCCACCTTTCTACTACTACAACTATTACCCCGCCTTCTACTACTACAACTATTACCCCGCCTTCTGCTACTACAACTATTACCCCGCCTTCTACTACTACAACTATTACCCCGCCTTGTACTACTACAACTATTACGCCTCCTTCTAGTACTACAACTATTACTCCTCCTGCTACTACTACAACTATTACGCCTCCTTCTACTTATACAACTATGACTCCTCCTCCTTCTACTACTACAACTATTACTCCTCCTTCTACTACTATAACTATTACTCCTCCTTCTACTACTACAACTATTACTCCTCCTTCTACTATTACAACTATTATTCCTCCTTCTATTACTACAACTATTACTCCTCTTCTACTACTACAACTATTACTCCTCTTCTACTACTACAACTATTACTCCTCCTGCTACTACTACAACTATTAATCCTCCTTCTACTACTACAACTACTACTCCTCCTTCTACTACTACAACTATTACGCCTCCTTCTAGTACTACAACTATTAATCCTCCTTCTACTACTACAACTATTACTCCTCCTTCTACTACTACAACTATTACTCCTCCTTCTACTACTACAACTAATACTCCTCCTCTTCCTGCTACAGATTCTGCTGCTACTGTTGCTGCTGCTATGATGATGTTGATGTTGCTGACACTATTACTACTACTACTACTACTACTACTACTACTAGTACTACTACAGTTACTTCTACTACTACTACTTCTGCTGCTGATACTAGTACTACTACAGCTAATGATAATAATACTCAGATTACTACTACTACTACTACTACTACACTACTACTACTACTACTACTACTATTATTACTACTACTACTACTACTACTACTACTACTATTACTACTACTACTACTACTACTACTACTACTACTACTACTACTATTACTACTACTACTACTACTACTACTACTATTACTACTACTACTACTACTACTACTACTACTACTATTACTACTACTACTACAACTACTACTACTACTACTACTACTACTACTACTACTACTACTACTACTACTACTACTTCTACTACTACTACTACTACTACTACTACTACTACTGCTTCTGCTGCTGCTACTACTACTACTACTACTACTACTACTAATACTACTGCTACTGCTACTGCTACTGCTACTGCTACTGCTACTGCTACTACTACTACTGCTATTTGAATAACTTTGAATTAGCAGTTTGAGGTCCTATAAAAAAAAGACATAGCCTTGAACTACATTTCTCTCCAATCGTTGTGTAAATATTAATGTTTATATAATTTGGAATGAGACCCATTTACCTCATGCAAAGTTGAGGAGAAGAACATCCATTCTCGTCAACAACATGAGTAAAGCGAATACATTTATGCTTGTCAGGTGATACCATATCAGCTTGATGATTTAAAAAAAAAAAGCATTCTCACAACGTGTCCAGTGTATACTAGGGTTAATATGTGAATATCAGTACACTTTCGTTTTCCTGTATTGAATATATCATACGACTTTGGACGATAGAAAGTACTCTCAGACATATGATAAATCGGTTTTAAAGGTGAATTCTTTAAAACATGTAAATAATTATCGACTTGCCTAGGAATTAAAGTATGCACTATTTCCGCTTATTCTCGTTCTTAATGCAGATATGCGATGATGCAAATTTTAAGTTATCGGTCATTTTATCAGACACAAACATTTGAGTATACATGTCTACATATACATATACATGTTGAAAAATAAGCAATATCGTGTATATGTAAATATCAGCTGTTTGCATACTCATCATTTCAGATATACAGTACATGGCAGTCATGTATTAAAGTAAGTTTATAGTTTAGATACACTTGTTTTGTGTCTCCAACGCAGCATGGCAAACACTTAAGGGATCACTTTGTCAGTCGTCGTCGCCGTCCATCGTCTTCGTCCGTCACACTTTAACCTGTAACCTAACATTGATCATACCTTGAAGCGTAGTTGACCTGTGTAATAAAACTTCACACACATCTTCATCTTACCCCAATGAAGGTCGTTAAAACATGTCTAATAACTACGACTTTCATTTTGGCAGGGTTATGCTCATTTCCATAAAACTTGAACCTACCACCTAACCGACTTTATAGTTAGATTGTACTTGATGAAATAAGCACACGGCAGGCGACACAAGTTTTCCGTGGAACACACGTCTAGTATTTAAATATGATCACTGATCATGTGATGCGATTTAACCAGTGCAATAAAATCGTTAAGATTTATCACCTTGGAATTATTACATAGGGATACTCTTAAGGACCATCTCCCCTTAGGTGTTATCAGTTGAAATTGCATTAAAAGAAGATATAATATGGACCTCAAATAATAATGAATATCTTCACATGCAACTTTCGCTTTAATATGTTTAGACGTTTATCTAGGCATTGCTACACTTGAATAATAAATACAAACTTCATAATGTGCACTGTGTATTGATCAATACTCAGCTTATGCTATATCAAGGTCATGTGTGTATTGATTTGCATTTTCAAGTGTAACACTGTCCATGGGATTACATTTAAGGTGACATACTCCAAAAGCAATATTTGGAGGACATACTCTTTGAGCAGTAGTGTGAGGATATAATTACTGAGCAACAGTGTTGGGACAAACAAGTTGAGCAGCAGTGGGGGAACATAATACTTTAGCAACAGTGTGTGGACATAATACTTGAGAAATAGTGTGGGAACATACTCCTTTAGCGATGGTGTGGGGACATACTCCTTGAACAATAATGTGGGTACATAATCATTGAGCTAAAGTATGGGGACATAATCATTGAGCAATAGTGTGGGGACATAATCCTTCACCAATAGTGTGGGGACATAACCGTTAAGCAACAGCATTTGGACATACTCCTTAACCAATAATGTGTTGACATTAACCTTAAGTAATAGTGTGGGAACATGCTCCTTAAGCAACAGTGTGGGACAGAATCCTTAAGCAACAGTGTGGGGACATACTCCTTGAACAACAGTGTGGGGACATACTCCTTGAACAACAGTGTGGGGACATACTCCTTGAACAACAGTGTGGGGACATACTCCTTTAACAACAGTGTGGGGACATACTCCTTGAACAACAGTGCGGGGACATACTCCTTGAACAACAGTGTGGGGACATACTCCTTGAACAACAGTGTGGGGACATACTCCTTGAACAACAGTGTGGGGCATACTACTTGAACAACAGTGTGGGGACATATTCCTTGAACAACAGTGTGTGGACATACTCCTCGAACAACAGTGTGGGGACATACTCCTTGAACAACAGTGTGGGGACATACTCCTTGAACAACAGTGTGGGGACATACTCCTTAAGCAACAGTGTGGGGACATTCTTCTTGAACAACAGTGTGGGGACATACTCACTGAGCAATAGTGTAGGGACAAAATCATTAACAAAAAGTATGGGGAATAATTCTTAAGCAACAGCTTATGCACATAATCCTTAACCAATAGTGGGGGACACAACCCTTAAGCAACAGCATTTGTACATACTCCGTAACCAATAGTTTGGTGACATAAACCTTAAGTAATAGTGTGGGAACATGCTCCTTAAGCAACAGTGTCGGGACACAATCCTTAAGCAACAGTGTGGTGACATAAACCTTAAGCAACAGTGTGGGGACATACCCCTTCACCAATAGTGTCGGGACATAATCTTTGAGCGATAGTGTTGGGACATAATCATTAAGTAATAGTGTGGTGACATACTATTTAAGCAATAGTGTGGGGACATAATTCTTAAAGGGACAATGTCCGTAACTGTTAGCTTATAAAACACAAAATAATTACGTTTACTTAACAAACAAAACACACCAACCATTATTGAATATTTACTAAATAAACAAAGATTGTTTGACGGAATTCAATAGCTCTTAGCTCACACTAAAGTTACACTCGCGGGTAATAATAGCTAAACACTCTGTCAATAATGAAACTTTGCAGGAATATTATTTACTGTGTTACGTGTTGTTTTAGTCTTTTTTCCGAAAGGAAAGATCTTACGTAGCCATTCGATTTACAGCAGCATATTGTACATACAATAAATAGCGGAAATTCCCGTGTCACGTTTCTTTTTCCTTTCAGTATATAAACCTGTGTGGATGTAGCAGATGGAAGGTGACTAAAATTGTTAGTCAAATATAAAATACTCTGGATGAAAGTACACATGCACCGATGATAAGCGTCGACAGCGTCGGTACACTGCCTGTCCCTAATGCCGCCTGTGTTCTTTCCTCCACGTATAGGCTGTTAAAAATCACAGCCGCTAAGAGTGGATGCTCTAGCTTGTCACTTTTTAGAATTGCGTTGTCATGGTCGAATTTATAGTGGTCCATTTCGGCATCAACGGTCATGTTATCATACGGAGACGTTGAAACAAACGGAAATAGCAAACCTTTTTCAAAATATCCTTGAATTTTTATATAGGAAAACGACGATTTTGCGTTTGTCACATAACCACCACACGAATGTAAGTCACGTGACGCACATCTATGTACAGCACAGAACTGCATATCAAGGTAGCCTCGGTCCGTCATAAGAAAAACAGTTGCTGATATAATGAACATCTCCTGTGGGTCTTGATATTCAAAAGTATAGTCTGTCACGCAGCAGACTTGCTCTCCGCAGACGACAGCACTGCCACTTTTCCCGCTTAAGACGACAAACGACGTATTCATACCGTAATCGTATGTTCCGAAATGTGTGTCATTACGATACGGTATATTAATTAAATCATCCATGATTGGTTGTAAACTTGTCATGATCTGACCCTTAATATCGATTTGAATTTCACCTATAAGTAACACTCCTTCGTCATTCATGAAATCTGGGTCTGATGACACCGAGACACCTGGACCAAAAATACCGGATCCCGCCATTATAAATTCGAGACTTCTTGCGTTTGAAGCAATTACGTTAACG
The DNA here is from genome assembly GCA_037043455.1 of Cyrtodaria siliqua. Taxonomy (NCBI): domain Eukaryota; kingdom Metazoa; phylum Mollusca; class Bivalvia; order Adapedonta; family Hiatellidae; genus Cyrtodaria; species Cyrtodaria siliqua. The sequence continues at coordinate 51,282 of JAWPHD010005123.1, forward strand.
CCGTTTCGTTTGGACAACCCTGAATACATTTGTGTAGGCAAGACGAACGGATAAAATGCGTTCCACGCTGACGTTACTAGCAAATTTGTAACTCGATACTCTTTGATTAATAACTGCGTAGGATAGAAGTGCATAATATCAAAACAAATTACAGTTCCAAATCGTCCGAATGGAGTATCAAAATAGGAATACTCAACTTCCGGTGCAGGGTCAAAAAGCGGTGATTCGTCGTAAAGGTGAAACTTATGGTATCGAGCAATGAGATCGCCGTGTGCGTTAAAAACAACATTCGTGTTAAACTGATAACGCCCATCATACGGGCATTTGCGTTCCACGTGCACGTCACATTTCTTGGTATCACCCATATTGGCTACGATATAAATTTGACTGTGCTTAGCTATGCAACTTAGATTGTTCAGAACGAGTGTGTGCGGAAAACGCATTGGTTCATTACAAGGATTCCAGTTTTCGCTCGGGTCAGGTATGTCTTCTAGAAAAGGAATCATGGAGTCGCGTGTCTGGTTGAATCCGGTGACGCCATACTCAGGAAACACAATGATCTGTGCACCCTGTAATATAAAAGTTATAACGGACATATGTATAACCGCACCTTTAAATAATTTCAGTTTCCATTTGGTAGTTTACGTTTATGTAACAATAACTAACTTTCAAATAAACAAACTGGTCTAGTTACTCCAGCAGTTATGTCATAAATGTTTGACATCAATGAGCATCAATGTTTGACGGTTCACGGGATCAGCTTGTTTGTTTCGTCTGCTGGGCTAGATAACATCGATTCCTGACTTAAAATAATGAATTCTTAATTGAAAACATCATTGCATGACAGCTAAGGAGATCAGCCATGACAGCTCAGGAGATCAGCTTGTATGTTTCGTCAACTGGGTTGATTACAAGGAGGTTAATTTATAAAGAAATGTTATAAAACATATACTTAATTATACTTAGTTCAAATCTAGTTTTTGGATAGTATGATTGTAAACCTGCGATAACGTGTTGCTGTCTAAGGCTAAATCACACATACTCATACTGGTGTTAGGACTTGTGGTTTAACCAACACTAAGTAGAATGAGGTGGCCATTTCCTGCTTGTGTATTACTATTAAACAATGCTGACCCGGTTGACATTGTTTCAATCAGAAAATATTTCTCAACATCACTCGCATATTTAATCAATATACCATCACGTTTAATTGTTACGATCATCGTACAGCAGTATTTATTGTGTTGAATAAATGATTTGTTACATATGCAATTTGACAACTTGATTACCAATGCATTACCTACGTCAATCACAGTATATGCACGTGTACAATGTTCACTTACTTGACAATATGTACGTATTTTCTTAAGTTTTAAAATGTAATTATCAAAATGTTAACATTTATATTGTTAAAAACATTACGAGTTTTAAACATTGTTTTTTATATTGTATACACATCACCTTAAGGTGAATCTTTCTTAATCAATGTATCTCAAATACCACCTTGTTTAGAAAAATCTTGAAGTTTCTAGACATATTTTATTATTTTTGTACCATTATTTTAATCATGTTTGTATACATTGTAAATATACTCTATTTTGTCTGAGGACCATATGTTAGACTGGCTTGTAGCCAAATATGTTATCCTCTTAAAATAAAGATATTATTATTATTTTTACTATTTTTATTATTATTATTATTATTATACAGATGCTCTCCAGTTTGACAGGTCCACGCGTCATAGACATGAGCAGTAGTGTACCTGCTTATTTGCACTGCAGGCATGGCCTACAACTTTTCCAAGATATGAACAATATGTAAAAAAGCTAAAAATGAAATTAAAAAAAAGGGTTAGGGATAAAAAATAGGTGGATGGTTTTGTTGTAAAATATTCCAAAATGTAGACATTTTGTAATAACATTCATAATAGCATTTCAGCACTCATATCTTGAAATCCGTCCCAAAAATGAGGATATTGGTATTCTGTTTATTCCTAAAAAAATATCAATATACTCGTTAGATTCCGCAATTTAAAGTTGTCTTTTTTTTTCTCAAATATAGTGGAGCATGCACCTATCCCCCTATCAACTTCGCATCAGTGGTTCTCAACTGATAGGACCTATAATTTAAAATCGACCAGCTACGCTCTAATAAGTACGTCTTCGTGAACACTTTCCCTCTCTCCACTCCAACCCAACCCTCCCACACCCTTCCACTAATGAACTTAGATAACAACAAAATGTGTAATAAGGCAAAATGGCGCAATGTATTTGGATTAGACTATTTACAGAAACCACAGTCTGGCATTTCATGTTTACAATAGAGTGACTTGGATAAAAAAAACACCTGTTTCCACTGTTAATATCGTGCATTACATTCCGATTGCCTACAGCATACACATTTGAGATATATTTGTATCGTATATAGATTTGATGAGGACCGATTTACTAGGAAGTTATGTATATGAAGATATATGTATCACTAAACAGTTTTGATGTTGCATAGCAATAACAAATATAGAGCTAGATTCATATATTTTACAAAGACCGTCAAAGGTCAGCTGTTTCACGTGCTACTAGCATTCCGGTTTGTCACAGCTAGTATACATTACTCTCGTACTGTACGTACATTCCGGAATATCTGATTCCCACATATTCGGATTTTCGTCGACAGAGATACAAATATACGCCTGTTTGTGTTCTGAAGTTCTGCTTTTTTGGGCGGTTTTATTGTTGTTGTTTTTTACGTTTTTCTTTGAATTGTTTTCGCAAGTTTATGTTTAGCTGATGAGTGCAAAATGAACATTGTACTAATGTTTTCAAGAGTTACGTACAGCCGCTTTTTGAAATTCCGCCTGCTGGCGTTTAATTAATGATATAGCGATACCACCTGGGATCGATTATAGGTAAATCTTTCATGAGATTGGGGTTATTTGAGTTAAATAATTTATATCTTAAATTTTGAATCAGTTTGTGTAGAAACTTTGGTGTTTGACTTTGCTGCACGTGTCATAACATTTTTTTATTTCCGTCATAGTGTTTTTATCTGTTAAAGAAAAATAATGCTTGTTGGTCAGAGCGTAATTACTAAATTCATTAATTTACTCTTCTTTCAACGCCTTGCAAGCCTGCCAAAGAAATACACCATGTGGATACATCATCATTAGCATATGAACGTTAGAAAACGTAGTCATTAAAAGAAGTAAGTTAACAGAAACAAGTATTATTGTTTTTTAAGGTTTGGAGAATTAAGGTATTGAATCTAAACTGGGATCTTAAGGACTTGCGACCATAGATATAATGTTCCCTGCAATAAGAACAAGAACAATTTGTTTGTTTCTATGGTATTTTACGTCATTTTCAACACATGTAAGGTTATATATGACGGTCGATTTTTTTTGTGGTGGAGGCAGACCACCAACTTTTCCTGGGTAAAACCAGTACTGTACACCTCCCGAATCGACACTTCTCACTTAGAACAGAAACAACATATAGAAGAATAAGAGGAACAGCTTTCTCATGATGAACTCAAAACATGTTTAAATTAAAAGTCTAATTACCCTTTTCGATGCTATCGCCGCCTGATTCTCAAAATATTGGAGATTTTTAGACATCCAAAAGAATGCGTCGTCCCTAGAAAACTCTCCCTCGGCGCCCTCTGGTGATATAACCACATGTTCGTACACCGCGGCCGTAAACCGTGTGTTACTGCTTCCTGTGGTCCAGTGTAAAACCATAGCAACCAAACAGACAATTGTCCACCACCCCATCACCGGTGTTTATGTGTCTGTACATGCGTAGAAAGAAACACTGTAGACTTAGCTAGATGTTAACATAATTGAAGTCGAGCTAGGCCCCACGATCCATGCTATTTAAAGTGACACATGGCAATCTTGAAGTCTTCATCAAGCATTAAAACTAGCATCTCGGTTTATTAATCCATTATCATTTTTACTTTAAATCTGTTACATATATATGTAAGTACACTGTTACATATATATGTAAATACAATTTTTTCGTTACTATACAACAGGTTTGAACATATTATTTGTGAAAAGTAATCAACACTAAATTTGCTTTATACAATTCTTATAATTAATATTCATAAACAAATACAATTCATGTACAGAAAATAACGGGACGCAGCGAGTTGTAAAAAAGAAAAAGATTGCCGTGTGTCCCTTTATTTATAGTAGGTATTTGATCTAGAAGCTAGACGATACGACTGTTATTTGTTGTATAAGTCATTAATATTAATGTTCTTTAAGACCCTTCTTAGATCACGGTAGACTTTATTTAAAATATATGTACAACTGTTAGCAAAATATAAACTACAGTTTAATATATAATATTTATTATGTAGCCTAAAAAGACTCGTCGAGTTTTCCAGACAAAAGTTTCCATAAACAAAAGTTTCCATAAACAAAAGTTTCCATAAACAATAAATAATGGCTTAATGTTATGCATAATTATGCATATTTTATATGACTGACGCATATTGTCGGTGTTTCCGTTGGTACTTGGATTGACACAATCTCTCGTCGAGATCGCGCCCAGTTCCTTTAACTATCATGCAGAATACCTTTATCAATAGGTTATCTTACCGACACGCCATAACATGTACAGTTATATTTACGGACGAAGCATACATTACATTCTTTGTAGGTCGACGAAAAACATATATAGCAATTTGCAGAATTATTGCGATTAATCGATATACGTGTTTTTCCCCCGACAGCATTGCATACACTAGTATTTGTCTGTTTGTTTGAATAGTGTTTTACGTCATATTTAGCACCTTAGGCCATATATGACAGTCGATTTCATTGTGGTAGAGGCAGAGGCAGACCACCCAAACTTTCCTGTATAGAACTTCCCGTAATCCATAAAAATCGACACTTTCTCACTAACTGCAGCGGTGAGTGGCGAGAAGTACAACTCAACGTCTTAAACCCATATGGGTCGAATAAACAGCAATAGAACACTAATAAGCTATACATACCGTGCTATAGAAGTCGACTTCTTTTATCTTCCCTGTTCAATGATGTAGAATTCAATAATATATGTTAATGCTACACATTTGTTTTAATCAACCCTGTACAATTCGTTTAATGTTATTTATTATTGTAATTTTTATATCACATGTATTTATGTAAATAACATCAAGCAATAAAATATTATTAAATTAAAAATTTCGTTTAATGTCGCGTGCGCCGCATGATAAGACACTCACTTACAAGTGGTCGAGTTCAAACTTCATTGCGGAGGAGAATAGAAAAGACAACTACGGAAACCTTTCACCATTGATAAACGATATAATCCACATCATCGACGTTCTCAAGTATAATATCTGCATCAATCTAAAGGACCAATATAAAGCGTTTACCGATATGAGGAAATGAGTAATGTGTAACGTCTGTTATGAATCAGCAGGCGTAGGTGAATCTTCACTTGACTCTATAAACTTTCTCATTAAAATGACCTACTTTATATTATGATCATACGAAATCTAATTATATGTCCATAATTCACCACTAAAATCCGAGCACGAATGTTGTAGAACATGCTTGAGTACAAATCGCATCAACGCATGCTTCTGTTATTGTGCGCGATGGAGTTAACAACCTGAAATTCCAGCAAATTATCCGCAAAATCTTCCGCTAGGATACTGTATAATTACATCTCTAGGATTTGCAGGTAAATTCGGTCATATAGAGCAGTAGAGTGCAGAACGAACTGAACTCATAACTATTAAAACAAGAGGCCCAAGAGGGCCTGTGGACGCTCTACTGGCTAATATGGCTCTTATAACATCAATGAAGCGATTGACTATCGTCTTAAGGAGGCAAAATATAGCATTTTCAACTAAATCAAGGGCCATAACTCCGTTGTTACTGGTCCGATCTGGCTGGTTTTCGAACTTTTCCGAACTTTCATTGACATTAACAATCTGTTAAAGATTAGTAAAGATCAGATGAAAAATGAAGGCCCTATCGCCTTAAAAAGGCAAAATATAGCATATTTAACAAAAAACTGGTTTTCAAACTTGTTTGAGCTGTTATTGACATTAACAATCTGGTAAAATTTGGTAAAGATGGGATGAAAAATGAAGGCCCTATCATCTTAACGAAGTAAAATATAGCATTTTTAACTAAATCAAGGGCCATAACTTCGCTGTTACTGGTCCAATCTGACTGGTTTTCAAACTTTTCTGTGCTTTTCTTAACATTAAAAATCTGTTAAAGTTTGGTAAAGATCGGATGAACAATGAAGCCCATATCGTCTTAACGAGGCAAAATATAGCATTTTTAACTAAATCAAGGGCCATAACTCCGTTGTTACTGTCCGATATGGTTGGTTTTCGAACTTGTTCGAGCTTTCAACGACATCAGCAATCTGATAAAGTTTGGTAAAGATCGGATGAACAATGAAGCCCCTATCGTCTTAACGATGCAAAATATAGCATTTTTAACTACATCAAGAGCCATAGCTCCGCTGTTACTAGTCCGATATAGCTGGTTTTCAAACTTGTCCGAGCTTTCATTGATATTAACAATGTGGTAAAGGTTGGTAAAGATGGGATGAAAAATGAAGGCCCTATTGTCTTAACGAGGAAAAATATAGCAATATAGCATTTTTAACTAAATCAAGGACCATAACTCCGCTGTTATTGGTCCAATCTGGCTGTTTTCCGAACTTGTCCAAGCTTTCATTGATATTAACAATGTGGTAAAGATTGGTAATGATAGGATGAAAAATGAAGGCCCTATCGTCTTAACGAGGCAAAATATAGCAATATAGCATTTTTAGCTAAATCAAGGGCCATACTTCCGCTGTTACTGGTCCAATCTAGCTGATTTTCGAACTTGTCCGAGCTTTCATTGATATTAACAATCTGTTAAAGTTTGGTAAAGATCGTATGAAAAATGAAGGCCCCATCGTCTTAACGAGACAAAAGTTAACGACGGACGGACGATGGACGACGGACGGACGACGGACAACTCGCCATCCTATAAGCTCTGCTGGCCCTTGGCCAGTAGAGCTTATGATCTATCTAGAACTGCCTTTGGTAATTGAGTTGTTTAAGGCCTCCGTATCGTTATTTAGAGCCACCCCAAAAAGATTGAAATTCGGGTACTTTTATCTGACTCTTAATATCGAAGGATTGCATATGGTTTCTTTTAAAGATCCAGTCCGGAATATTTCTTAAAATAACATTAAAATAATTATTTCAAAATGTTTAAAAACAAAACAAAACCTAGCTCGGTCTGAGATTTGAATTGCAAATTCTGTTCTAACATCTCGACCACAATCATTGTTTTCTGCCACCACTCAAGTAGCACCTGTTACACTGCAGGGAGGATTTTAAAAGACCTTAACCTCTCACAACACAGTTAATTGTCTATAGGGTCCCATTGTAATGTTTTTGTTCGTGGCATAGAGAATAACACAATTTAAAACAAGTCGTTATGCTTAATTTTTCATTAATCCAATATCTGCAGTTTAAAACACAATGAACAAATATTTACCGGGTAGAACATTTGTTATTCATTTTTGCGTTACACCTATCATTATTTAGCATAATAATATTACACAAAATACAACCCCGTAGTGATTAGACCCATGATGCCGAAAATGAGACATTTCTGAAATGCTGTAGATTTAACTCCTGGTAATGATAAAACATGTACGCAATGGAAAGTCCTGTAAAAAGTAGAAAAACATGAGCTATATTTTATATCTGCCTCCTTCATATGTAGGGCACAAGTATTCAAGCGCAGATAATAGTGGTGTTAGTCCTTTATAATAGTGGTGTTAGTCCTTTATAATAGTGGTGTTAGTCCTTTATAATAGTGGTGTTAGTCCTTTATAATAGTGGTGTTAGTCCTTTAATAAACATGACAACAATGACAAATCTAACATGAATCGGGTGTTGGGTGTTGGGTGGTGGGTGGTGTATGTGTGCGGTGGGGTGGGGGAGGATTACACCTCCGCCAGGATAAGCAGTGGTCCTTTTCTTGACTGGGTACCTCTCGAGGCCGAACTCGGGATCTTTCACATTCCAGTCCAGAGTTTTACCACTTAGATACGCCGGGAATTCAGTGATATGACGTCATGATAAGATTGTTTTATTTTTTCCAAAATATGTTTTTCGATTTCTTTTAAAATCAAGTGTAGAGTCAATATTAAATCAAGTATCGAGTCATCTGAAATCCGGAACGTTAACTTGGGAGGCAGTAGTCATAGTCGACCAAACCCGTTATTCTTCGGGATATATCGTGAGACGTTGCGAATGGCTCCGGACTGGGGATATCGCCAAGAAGGCGCGAATGGACCGAACATGGCCTGAATCGGAAGTTAATGGTTCCCTGTTACGTATATTTCACTCTCAGAAATGGACACCAAGGGAATCATTAGATTGATAACGTTACGGAGATTTTCATCCCCATATTAGGCTCGTCACGAAAATGCAGAATCGCTCGACAGAGCCTCGTTATTCTTTGTTTTCTAGCCTCGCCTTATAAACTTGATACTAAATATTATTATTGTATTTGTGTGGGTGAAAGATTTCTCAGTGTAACAATATTCATTATCGCTAAATATTAATAACTAACTCCGAACACAAAACTAACTAACAGTAACATTGAGTTATGAGGTCAATAACGTGTCATTCGCCGACAACGTTCGATAAAACGAATAATTTAGGTTAAAAGTATACATAAATTGAAATGAGCTGCGTGTAGTTAGCTCAAATACTATAATAATAATAATAATATTCTTTATTTCCTCCATATAGGAGATTCACATAGTATACAAACAACAATGACAGATAACCAATTACAAAATAATTACACAAACAAAACAAGAACGTATATACATGTTGGCAGTTATATATGCAAAATCAAGCAAAATCAAATCTGTGCCAGGAACTGGCGCTGAAGCATTTATATTATATAATTAATTTATGTTTACACTGTTACATATTTTAACCATACCCAATGTATGCACCTAAATATCGTACCATAAAACCGGTCTATTTCATCTGAGAGAAGTGTTTCAATCATGTTACTGTTGGCACCAAGGAACACATTAACAACGTCGCTTTTGTTAAGCGCCGAAAGGGTTTCTTTTACATGTAATCCAAATTGGTTTTATATTGTTAACCACAAATTAGTTCTTTCATTTGCTACGTATGGGCAATTGCATATGCAATGGTCAACAACATTGTCTGTTATTACATCACACCTTTTGCAGTTTTCATTTATTCTCGTTATATTTGCAATAATCACACAAACAGTCTTACAATATTTGAGAGATGTTGGGTGACTTCTAGCATATAACCATACATTGGATTCTCTATAGCTACTATGAATTGAGCAAAACCTTATAAATTCAGGTTCAGCAAGCCTATTGTTCAATTCAGTAGTTATAGTTTCATATATTTTACCATTCACTAGCTTTTTCCAGCACAGTTTGCTAGGAAAGTGACCATTCGAAACGTACCCGTCCAGGACATGCGTAAGGCCACATCTATTAAGGATAGTGTATATGTCTGGAATAAAACCTGTCAAACAGTTGTTAATTGTAAATGCGCTTATCCTGATTAAAAACATCTGTTTTACTGCACAATCTCTTTGTAACCTACACAGTTGTCCCAGAAAGGTAAGTTTCCGTCGGTCTATCTCAGATGCAATTGGTAAACAATTAAGCAAACTTAAAGCCACATCTGTTCTTGTTCTAATATGAAAACCTTGCATATGTTTTACGCATAGTCGATGTGACCTCTCTAATGTTAAAACATCACTCATACTCAAAAAATACCAACATTCACTGCCATATAGGGCTTTTGGAAGAACCACAGCATTGTAAATTTTCTTACATGTTAGTGGCTGCAGACCATTGTCAAACAGACCAGAGTTTACCAAACTAAAATATGTGCCTCTAATTTTATTGCAACAGGACTTTATATTAACTGTTAATTTCAAGTATTTACTGCACGTTATTCCCAAATGGATAAATGTTTCAACTTCGTTGACATTGTCATTGCCGAGCATCCATGCTCTGTTTGTATTATTATAGGCAAATTTAGTTTCATTTAGAACCATTACTGCTGATTTCGAAGAATTGTATTCGTAACGCCATAAACACGAGTATTCGTAGCAGATGCTTAGCATACGTTGAAGTCCATGATTGGAAAGACTTAATAAAGTCATATCATCAGCCACGGTAGGGCAACATAACTTAATGTTGCCTATTTTTAAGCCGGGATTACAATCACAGAGCTCTTCAATACGATCATTTAAGTAGATGAGGTAGAGAAAGGGAGACCACAACCCGCCTTGTCTGGTACCTTGTTTTATAGGGAACCAGTCCGACTGAAACATTTATTGAAGACACAGCTAGACATGCCTTCGTGAATTTCAACTATCATTAACCATAGTTTGTGTGGAATATTAAGCTTACGAAGCTTGTAGAAAAGGCCATCATGCCAAAGTCTATCAAAGGCTTGTTTAGAGTCAAGAAAACAACTAAATAGTTTACTACCATTTTCTTTACAATATAAACTACATTCGCGAAATAAAAATGACGTCATAACGCAACCCATTTGCTCTTGAAATCCTCCTTGTAACCCATGTATAGGCTTTGTAACACTACTTTGTAGTCGTTTTAATAAAATGCGCTCATACAACTTTAGAATCGACGATGACAATGTTATAGCACGGTAATTGTTAGGATCATCCTTCCGCTTATGACCACCTTTGTGTAGAGTGATTATCATACCTTGCTTCATAGAGGAAGGAACATATGTGTTATTCAACATTTGATTAAATAAATCAAGTAATATTTTTTCTAACGTAGCACCACCGTGTATTATGTGTTCATTGTAAACACCATCGATACCACATGCTTTGTCGGTTTTTAGGCATTTAATACAACCTCTTAAGTCCTCGACGCTTATATCATTAGATTGACCCACATCAACTGGGATCTTTTTAGTCTCCGAAACGACCGATTTAACGTGATTATAAAATTCATTATTAAAATGTGTTTTTTCTATGTCTACAGTTCAGCAAAATAGTTTCCCCATTGGTCAACTATATCTTTTGGATCTCTGTAAATCTTATCGCAAAATTTTAATTCACTACCAGCACTAGAGCATGATTTTGTTTTTCTTATATTAATAAGCTTCCAGAAAAGGGCACTGTCAATTGACGCTACTTTATCTATTTCGTCGTCTCTATCACGCAAATATTGCCCTGCTAACTTGCGGTGATAGTTACGAAATATACGCTTTGCGTTTTTGTACTGTTTAAAACTTATATTTTCCGGCATTCTGGGTCTACCTTCCGAAAGCCATTCATTTCGTTTGACTCGCATATTCCGGTGCATGTCTTTAATAGTTTTATTCCAATATGGTTTTAGATATGATCTAAATCTAGCGCTAGGAAATACATTTTGTGATACGTCCGTAATAGAATTAGTAATACCAGTATACAATTTGTGAATATCATCTTTTACATGTTCATCGTGCATTCCCACGCGCTCAATTGCATGTTCTAATTTAGAAGTCAGTTCCGTTTTGTATATTTCCAACATAGATTGACTTATCTTATGCCACCTGGTAGGTCTCCTTACACAGTCATTCTTTGTAAAACGTATCTCAATTTCTAATTGTATAATTATCGGTCTATGCCTAGAAACATTGAGGCAATTATCATCAAGTATTTCACATCTGTTTATAATATCTATACATTCAATAGGGACCAGTATGTGATCTATAAGAGACTGATATATACAATCATAAGAGACATAACTCGATCGTGAACCTTGGCATATGGACATGGTATCCACAGCACATAAGTTAAGATCATTCATTAATCTAGTCAGTTCCATTCCTCGATTATCGTTTTGTTTCAAATAGTGAGCGCCTTGGAGATGTGTATTGAAATCGCCCATCACTATTACTCTACCCCGTTCAGAATACATGTTAACGACATCACAAAGTTTATCTAGATGCTCTCTAAACGTGTTCATTGAGTGGTTTTTACATGGTGTGTAAACTTGGATAACATAAACAAAATAACCTTGCTCTATCTGTAACTGAACACCGATAATTCTATCATTGTCAAAATCTAGGGGTATAATAGCGTTTTGATATCGTTTACGCCAAATAATAGCAACTCCTCCTTTGCCCACCTTTCGACACCCCGGCAATGACATGTCAAAATCTGATTTACCTATACCACAAAAGTCATGGTGGATACTATTTAAAAAATGTAAATCTTTTTCATAGAGCCAGTGCTCCGATATGCCACATATGTCTATGTTTTCATTATTTAGTAATGTACTGAGGTAATACGAGCTGGACATTAGATCAGTCGCATTCCATGAACATAAATTGAAGCATGCCATGTTAAACTTACTTGTAACTTTAATACCTTAACAGGGCAGTATAACATACACTTAATAATGCACATAATTTGGATAGAGTTGCCAGGAAGGCACTGATTTAGGACTACGATGATCGTGATTCCAAGATTCTACATCACGACCATGACCGTAGGTATCAACACTTGGGAATAGTCATTGACATTTGATATGAAACATGTTCGCCTAGATCGCACGCATGGCTGCCATTGATGCGTTCTTCTTGATTATTAACCTGAGACAAGTGTTGAACCAATTTATTACCGGTCAAATGTGAACGGGATTTTTGACCATTACTGTAATTATTTATGTAACCAGGGTAACTATGAGTGTTCAACACTTTATCTGTATTGTAATGACCACGGCTAGTGCGACTATAACTATCGCTAAAGTCGTGACCATCATGCTCATTTTCACCATAAACTGGTGTTTTAGAACAGACCGACTCTTTGTATCTATTTTTGGAAACCCATGGTCTACATTTTATACCATTCGGCCAAAAACCTGTCTCCAACAGTTTTCTACTATTTTTGACCTCAACATTCAATTGAATCACTACATTTCTGCTATTTCGAGGCTTAAATATGTTAACTAATGTAACCTTTAGTCCTCTGCGTTCAACAAAGTTTATCACTTTAACATCAGTAATACATTCAACATTCGACAAACATCAGTTTTAAAGTGATTGTCGTTCGCGCGACATACAACATTCGACATACGACATTCGACATACTACATACAACATTCGACAAACATCAGTTTTAATGTGAATGTCGTTCACGCGACAAAAATATTCGACATACAACATTCGACTTACAATATTCGACATACTTCATTCGACATACAACATTCGACATTCGTCAAACATCAGTTTTAAAGTGAATGTCTTTCACAAGACATACAACATTCGACTTACAACATTCGACATACAACATTCAACATTCGATAAACATCAGTTTTAAAGTGAATATCATTTCACGCGACACACAACATTGAACATTCGACAAACATCAGTTTTAAAGTGAATGTCGTTTCACGCGACATACACAATTCGACATAAATCACTAGACGTACAACATTCGATATACAACTCTCGAAACACGACATTGAAGATTCAACATTTTACAAACAATGTTCAATACAACATTTAACATTCGATATACTACATACAACATTCGACATTCAAACCGAATGTCGTTTAAAGCGATACACTGACGTAACGTCAGGTACTGTTACTACTGCAAAAATGCGTCCTAGCGGTGTTTTGGTAGTTGTCACGACGCAGCATCATTTAGAAAGGTTTGATAATAATATATCACTGGAAAGAGGAGGGAACAACACTTCTACTGGTGTAATACTTAAACACCAATAATTGTTTTAAAAGTAATCCTTATTCTACTACAAAACACAGCGTTAATTGTGCATGTCCCAACGTAACAAATGGACTTAAACTGAAAGTTTATGCAAAGGCGGGAAACCTTAGACTCATCATGACATTGACGTCACTGCGGATCACGTGCATATTTTAACGTTAGCCCCAAAAAGTTCACATACAATCGAAATATGATTTTACTTAGAAAATTGTCCCGGATGAAAGTAGTATAGAAAGTGGGGTGTCTGGCGCAGATTTCCCCTCTGAATCCATCCCCCCCACCCACCCCCCCCCCCCCCCCCCCCCCCCCCCCCCTTCCAATGAAAGGACCCCCAACCCACTTCCATGAAAGGATGGTAAATTTGCGTGTTGCGACATGCAAAACGGTGCAAAATAAGTTAAAATCACAGGAAAATTGATCGAAACAATTTCCAATCAGCTGGGATGACGCTGTGCTATCAAGTCCCACCAACAACATTTTAAAACTCGTTTTGTAAACCCCTTCAGGAAAAACTTCCCAACACCCCACTTTATATACTCCTTATACCTAGGTTTCAATAAGCATACACAATTAGCAAACCAAGATTATCAAACCCTGGCAAATGACTGCAACATGGATATGCTCCCCTATGCAAGTGGCAATAAGACCCGAAGGGTAACGTTTCAACATGATTACAAAACAAGGTAAAATATCTTTGGAGCGTCGAAGGACATTTCTGAACCTTCAAATAGTTTTTATACGATCAAACAAAGTCGGAAGGAACAGGGCAATCATCCTTATCATCACTATACATATCATGTTTTATCCAGCACACGCATATTTCACATTTCAACTGTTGAAGTTTTTCCCTATTTTCATCAAGTTTTTAGATAATAATCCATTCCGACTTTAATCGTTTCGTTTATTAATTTTACTTTTCTAAGTATCTAGAAAGTCAGCACGAATCATATCATATTCTACTTGACCTAGCTTACCTACTAGCAATATTTTTCGATATTTATTTTTTAACTCTTCAAGTTTTTTGCATACCTTTTCTACATATTTGTGTTCCATTAATAATATAGTTATGTTATATTTTCAATATTTTTAACGATTTTTTTGTCTTAAATATCCTTGAACGGTAACCAACTATAAAAATCCTCATTGTAACCTTTCCATTTAACCAGTGCTTGTTTCTTTTTATAATCACGTCGTATAACCTTTTCAATTCTAAATACTTCTTGGTCAGTTTCTATCATTTCCAATTCATAGAAGCTTCCATCAATCTTTTGATTGTTTAAATCTTTTATTTTTGTATGTCACAGGATTTGTGTTTTGAATTTCATCAATATCCAAAATTTCTTTGTTATTGTCTAAGTTAGAGAAAATGTTCTTGTCTAAGTTAGAGAAAATAACTTTTTTTTTTACCAGTGGGAAACTTCTATTATTTGTTATGGTCTAATTTGCGAGTCTACTTGTAAACCATTTTCACGATCAACTCTTAATCTTTCCCTTTTCTGCCCACTTGCAAACCTTTACCCGTCAAGTCACAAATAAGAGGTCCAATTAAAGGAGTTCCTAGCGACACAAGAAGCCCAAGAAAATGAATTGTGACTGGGACATTAAACACTTGATTCAAGAAGTGCTTGTTTTTTATCACTAGGGATAGTTACCATTCCTTTTCCGAATAGTTTACCGATTCCAATACTTGTCAAACCGCGTGTGAATACATGAACGCTGTGTTGTGAATAAGGAGGACGTTGTGTTGTGAATACACAAGCGCCGTGTTGTGAATAAGGAGACGCTGTGTTGTGAAACAGAGACGATGTGTTGTGAATAATGAGACGATGTGTTTGTGAAACAGAGACGCTGTGTTGTGAATGCAGAGATGCTGTGTTGTGAATAAGGAGACGTTGTGTTGTGAATACACAGACGCCGTGTTGTGAATAAGGAGACGCTGTGTTGTGAAACAGAGACGATGTGTTGTGAATAATGAGACGATGTGTTGTGAAACAGAGACGCTGTGTTTGTGAATGCAGAGATGCTGTGTTGTGAATAAGGAGACGTTGTGTTGTGAATACACAGACGCCGTGTTGTGAATAAGGAGACGCTGTGTTGTGAAACGGAGACGCTTTGTTGTGAATACAGAGACACTGCCTCGTATTCGGACTCGCGTTCTTGCCTCACGTGTTCAGTCTGCCTCCTCGTAAGATTGCGAGATTTCCCTATAAGCCACATTAATCTAGTGTAACACAATTCATTTTAAAGATAAATCCATGCTTATATTTAAAGACGTTCCAATTGGAGAATGTAGAGATATTTGATGAAAATAACATGGTATATGACTGAATTCAGTTTTTGTTTTATTTTCAGATATCATGGACTGTAGCTGACATACAGTGAAAATTATATCACCATGACAACGTTGAATTTACGCCGTCTATTGGACAGAAAACGGTGATGGTGGATGGGGTTGGGGTTGGGTGGTTGTTGTTGCCGTGGTCTGCAGTCAGATGGTACTCGGCGGAATCTGTCTCTCTGGAGGTATTTTCTATGTCATCTCAGAAACGCTCTCGGGTCGTCGTTAATGGAAACATATTGGTTATGTTCGCTGCCGATAACCTTTGGTTGATTTCATGTAAGTTATACTGCAAACTAATACGGTTTTATTGATCTGGCAGATAACTGAGATTAGTTATTCTTACGTCAATGGATATGGACGGTGACACTGTAATACATTTTATTTTAGGAAATAATTTGAATTAATTTGGAATATAATACATTTTAACACTGTGATTCAAGACATACTTGGGGTCAGCGATGGCCCATTTGAGGTCGCGGTGATCTAATAGATAACGCGTTTGCTCACATTTTTCTTTGTTTTCCTGTCTGGAATCGTAAAATAACCGCACGAGAAAAGGGTCATGTTATGTGCATTCTCACATTTCAGAGTTACAAATGTCCCCAGTCATACGAGAGTGGTTATGTTGGGTACGAAATGAGAAAAATAATAAAGTATTTGCTTGTTTTTCGGGTATATGTCAAGCATCTTTTGTGTTTGTGCCTTATATTAAAATACTCAAGGTCGGCCGTCATTAAAAACTTAGCCCATAGAGTATATAGGTAAAAAATAAACAATACCTAATTTAAAACTACTTTTCGGATACAAATGTTGATTTTTTTATTTTTTTTATTTGATTTTTTTTCCAATTGTGGCGCACTTTTAGATGTGTGTGTTTTGTCGCTTTCCGTCATTAGAAATATATCAAAAGATAGGACATCTGAACGTTATCCTTTCCGTAAACAATTAATAAATTCTTAACTACTCGCATGTTATCAATTTGTTATAATAATTATAGCAGAATAAAGAAAACAGCGTTTTCACTTATCTTTGTTCTCCGCGCATTCTCGTTTTACTTTTCAATCAGCATGCATGCGCGCTACTACGGCCTACGTTGAATGCACGGTTTATATGCATATCAGGTGTCAGACCGGTGAAAATCAGCCCATTGAACACAATGCAATATAGGCTATATTTGGAGATCAGTTCGCTTAAATACACTCTTATTCTGTGTATTAAACACATTTGGCTAGCAAACGGTCCCCTATCTGGAATAAAACACCGATTCAGTTTTTCAACATTTCGCGTCATTCATTCACACCATGCGTATTTTGAAATAAACATCTGTCAAAACCAAATCTCTACCTTACCTCTGTACTCATACTCTTCAAAGAAATAATCCTGACAAACACAATAAAATATTTACTATTCATGACAACAGACAATACTACTTTAACCTCAGGTTAGATTGAACAATGAAATAGAAACTAATCTTGGGAAAAACACATGCAAACTAGAAACTTTGGATTCTTTCAAGGAACTATTCAGCACCCTACGACCCGGAAGTACATCCTGACTGGTCTGACACCATATGTATTCCTACTTATACTTTACAGTAAAATCCGGGCAGTCGTTGATAGTTAATGTCCGACTTGTACATAAGGGAGAAAATAAACCATACATTTATGAGAGCCTGAACATGTCATTTTGCAGGTTACCGATTTAAAAAAACAGCAACCGGAGCTATTGTCATTGCATGCCGTCCGTGTCGTCTGCAAAATCCGATTCTGTTAATCATAAGTGTTTTCGTATTGTGTAACAATACATATAAATAGATATTATAAATAAAATCATTCTTAAAGAATGGGAGGAAACACTTTATTTCAAAATCAATAATTTTGTTTATTTGGTGTTTTACGTCATTTATTAGCACTTGTTAGACCATATATGACGGTCGATTTGTTTGTGGTAGAGGCATAGTAATAGCATACCACACCATATATGACGGTCGATTTGTTTGTGGTAGAAACATAGTAATAGCATACTTCACCATATATGACGGTCGATTGTTTTTGTGGTAAAGGCATAGCAATAGCATACTTCACCATATATAACGGTCGATTTATTTTTGTGGTAAAGACATAGTAATAGCATACCACACCATATTTGACGGTCGATGTTTTTTGTGGTATAGGCATAGTAATAGCAAACCACACCATATATGGCGGTCGATGTTTTTGTGGTAGAGGCATAGTAATAGCATACCACACCATATATGACGATCGATTTGTTTGTGGTAAAGACAGAGTAATAGCATATTTCACCATATATGACGGTCGATTGTTTTTGTGGTAGGGACATAGTAATAGCATACTTCACCATATATGACGGTCGATTTGTTTGTGGTAAAGACATAGTAATAGCATATTTCACCATATATGACGGTCGATTGTTTTTGTGGTAGGGACATAGTAATAGCATACTTCACCATATATGACGGTCGATTTGTTTGTGGTAGAGACATAGTAATAGAATACTTCACCATATATGACGGTCGATTGTTTTTGTGGTAGAGACATAGTAATAGCATACCACACCATATATGACGGTCGATTTGTTTGTGGTAGAAACATAGTAATAGCATACTTCACCATATATGACGGTCGATTGTTTTTGTGGTAAAGACATAGCAATAGCATACTTCACCATATATAACGGTCGATTGTTTTTTTGGTAAAGACATAGTAATAGCATACCACACCATATATGACGGTCGATGTTTTTTGTGGTAGAGGCATAGTAATAGCATACCACACCATATATGGCGGTCGATGTTTTTGTGGTAGAGGCATAGTAATAGCATACCACACCATATATGACGGTCGACTTTTTTTGTGGTGGAGACATAGTAATAGCATACTTCACCATATATGACGATCGATTTGTTTTTGGTAAAGACATAGTAATAGCATATTTCACCATATATGACGGTCGATTGTTTTTGTGGCAGGGACATAGTAATAGAATACTTCACCATATATGACGGTCGATTGTTTTTGTGGTAGAGACATAGTAATAGCATACTTCATCATTTTTTGGTAGAACTAGTACTGTATACCTCCCGCCATCCGTAAGATTCGACACTTTCTCGCTTGACAAGTCGAGCTCCCAGTGGGATTTGAACCCACAGCGGAAATTGGCGAGAAAGCCATAGGCCCATGTAAGCATAATTAATAGACGCATCAAGATTCGTATATACATGTATTAACACAGATTAGATGCACAACTGTACACAGTTCTCTACTGTTAATTTCGTATAAGAGAACAAACAACAAAACAAAAATACGACAACATTATCAAGTCTTATAACCAGTAAGAACTTCTCTTTTAAATTTCACGGAGAAGGTGACAACATATAGAAGAACTATACAACTTTGATAGTTAATTCATTGTTAGGGTTGTCCTAAGTTCAAATGATTAAAACATATGCTTACTCAAATTTTTAATTTCCTTTTAATGTTTTGCTGTAAAAAGTTAAAGGGAGAACGGGGTTGGCTGGGGTATAAAATAAAGTCTTAATTTCGGCTTAAAAAGTTTGCACGTTGTAAAATTAAACATTAAATAGGTAATTGTAAACAGGTTATCGCATTTTTTTCAGTATAATATGGTTTTAAACTTGTTTTATTGTCGAAATATCCGTTAATAGAATTAAGGCGGGACACGTAATGAACATCTTTTTTATTCAATTATTGGTTGCGTGTATCCAGCGAAAGATAAACCCTGACAAATGCACTTTGTCTGTATGGCAGACAGATGACATGGAAATGTTACAAAACAATTAGAGTATGGTCTAGTATTGTTGGATGATTTAAACATAGAGATGGGCGTAGCCCATCGAGGTGTTTAATCAACCAACGTTGCCACTTAACACTTAAAAAACTGATATTGACCTACGTGATTGACCTATTATGGTGAACCGCTATGTTTAGCTCTATTTCTAAGACATTAAGCCATTAAATTCCGGCATCGAAAGTAGTTGGCGTGTAGTATTTAAACTTCATGCACATAAACTCTTTGTTAGAGAAGCTCATTGATAGAGTTACCAAAGTATCTTTTTTTATTTTTAAGCCAAATACGACCCATGTTTTTTTTATTGTTTTTACTTATGTTTTTTATAATGCGTGCATCTATACTTAATTATTACTGGTGAGATGGGTAAGAACATAATGTATCTATCTGGTATATATGTAGTTACTAAAAACTACATGAACATTTATATTGCTCTCTTTCAGTCGCATATGACAATTCGTTCATTCACTTAGTTCAACTATCAATTCATTCGTAAATGATTTTAAGGCATGCCATATAAATAAATACATAAATAGATCAATGAACGAATGAGAGAACGAACAGACAGACGAACGAATGAATGAATATATTACTATTTGAAGGTTGGTCTAAAACGGATATGGAAGCCGCCATTTAGATGACCATTTCGTCGTAGTTCTAAATTACCATCTATGACATGGATAAATATCATTTAAAGCAAGGAAAATCACTTCAAATGAATGCAAAATCAATAAAGAATCATCTGTATTACACATCAGTAAAATTAGTTTTCAGATACTTGCCATGAGTTCCTTTTCTATAAATCAGTTAGTTATCGTAAATATAAATATTACATTTACGATGTTAAAACAAAGATGCCATTGCTCATCAAAAGAAAATTTAACTGTTCATAACTTCTTCGTTCATCAGGCGGTTTTGATCATTCGTTTACCCTTTTCCAAGTGTTTACAGAACTCTCAATGATAAAACGTTTTTAAATATGTGCCCGTGTTCATGTGTGCCCGTGTTCATGTGTACCCGTGTTTGCTCTAAGACCCTACAACACGCCGACTAGACTAAGTACTCTCTGCTTTAACATGAGGTGCTCTGTTTTTATTTCAGCTCCAATCGGAAGCTTCCTCACGAATAAATATGGTTACCGCGCATGCGCATTAATTGGCGGAGTTGTAGCAGCAACGGGACTGTCTATTGGATATTTTGCAACTAACATCATGTTCCTTTTCTTTTCTCATGGGATTCTCACTGGTATGTTTTCTGTATATTAAAACGAAATAGAAAAAAAATATTTTATCAACTTTATTTGTTGTACAAAGATGTCGAAACACGCATAACACATTATAAAAGTCAATGTTGGTAACATGGTTACATTGTTATGATGTGGGAGGAACCAAAAGATCCCGCGAATGCACACGGGTGGAGTTTGGCGACCACCATATCAACAATTTTATTCTCTCACAGTTTTGAACTGTTTACATGTTTCTTTTAAATTTTAAATTAGTTATACTCATCTTCCAGTATTTCATACGGTGATTGCGTTATAGAACTTAAAGAAAGAATCGATATTCACCGAAACATATAGTTTATGTAATGAAAACATTCTGTAATAAACCTGACAACATGAACGTTAGCATGATCTACAAAATAAGTGTAGCATAATACATGCTGTTTTAATGTTAATATTTCAGGTTTGGGGTTCGGCATTAGCTACACTGGTTGTATGGCAGCGATTAATGTCTATTTTGACAAATACAATACTGTGACCACAGGGTTTGCGTCCATTGGTCACAATGCGGGACTGGTAATCTACGTAAGATTGATGCTGTACCTAGATAACGAGTATGGCTGGAGGGGTGCCTTACTCATTCTCGGTGCTATCGCCTTCAATTTGTGTCTTTTTGCGGCAGTAATGGCACCGTTAAATGTTAAAGTGGTGAGACATTCCGACTCCGGCAAATCTCTAACAGAGCAAACAAACGTGACCAAACAGGTAGAGTTAGACAACCTTATAATAACTACAAAATACGACCCAGAAATAAAAGTAAAAGCAGTAAAGAAAAAAAACTTCGGTGTGTTTAAAAAGCTCTCGTTTGTTTGTTTTTGTCTAAGTAACGTGTTAGTCAATACAGCTCAGGGAATATATCTTTTACTCCTTCCATCGTATGCAACATTTATAGGATTTAATAAAGACCTTGGAACCACCGTTATAATGGTATATGTATTGGCGAATATTGTTGGAAAGGTAATATACAGTATGTTGGGTCAACACCCCAGAGTCGATGTCACGGTTGTGTACGGCGTCTCCCTAACAGCGACCGGTCTCTGTATGGGACTGACGCCGGTATTTTTGACACGTACAGGAATGTTCGTACTGCCTGCGCTCATGGGGTTCTTTTTCTGTGTAACAGGGGCATTGCTTCCGGCTGTTATATTTAGGATAGTGGGATATGAGAGGTTTGCCGACGGAGTTGGATTGTCGAGTCCGTTCAAAGCGGCGGGAAATCTGATCGGTGGACCATTGGCTGGTAAGTATATCCAACGGTGGAGTGTCACACTCCAAACAACAAAGTTATCTTCATTTTGTATTAACCAGTGTGTAACAGTCTCACATAAAATCACACTATACTTCACAAAATTCCTAAGTACCCAATTATATAATTGCTATAATTTATTTCTAAGAAAACACATCGACTTGAAAGCTTTAAAGTGTGTGCATGAGCTATGTGCAGACGAATTAAACTCGTTATTCTGCAGTTCAACCGCATCTCCAGGCAAGCGTGAAATACACAAAACGATTAGAATAATATTGACATATTCTTACTTAGGTACTTGTACTTCGGAATTATGACAAGTATATATCAGACATATTCCATTGTTGATAACAAGTATTGTACCACAGCCGTGAAAGGTAAACTTTATTAAATGACGATAATGCTAGAAATATTGGTTTAAAGGACAGATGGCACGGAGCCCGTGTTGGCCATCAGTCATATTATAAATGTCAACAACACCTTTTATTTTAATTGATCACGTCTATCACTCCTTTCACCGCTGCGGATTCTAATCCCACTGGGAGCGGAACTTGCGAGAAAGTTATACGGTTGGTATACAGTACTGGTTCTAACCAGAAATAAAAGAGCAGTCTGCCTCCACTAAAATTCGATTGTCAAATTTAGCCTAAAAAGTGATAAAAATGACGTTTAACACCATTCAAACAAATAATAGTTTATATTGATATTACAATATATATGTTTTTATTTAAGGTTACTTATACAGCGTCACGGGAGACTACTCTTCGTCCTTTTATCTGGCTGGTATATGCATGGTTATCGGGTCCTTATTTTTAATCCACCCTGTTGTGTACCACATACGAACGAAACACAACGAGAAACGCGGAACTAATCTGAACATCGTCTATCAACTGGAATGCATTGGAACAAGTCACTTGTCTGTGTCTAAACATTCCATAGATACGGAACAGGAATCGTTCATTCTGCATGAAAACTCTCCCATGTAAAATCTCGTTGATGGATCGCACTATTGTGAAGACATATTCGAGCAGTTTTGCCCAGATACGACTACTATCGAAATATAACCGCGTATGGACATGGAGTACTGTTATTTTCCAATAGTCATACTTTTAACATAAACTGAACAACTCATTTCGAATTTCACTGACAGCTGAAATGACCACTAAATTGAAGATCATTGCAAAAACAGTAAACTGACATGGGCAAACAACTGATCGCCTTACAAATGTATCAAATTGCGCCTAAAATCTTAGCTTATATATTCGGAGCATGATGCTCAATAGAAATATACCCCCAAAGCACAATGTACACACAATAGAGTGACACAACAATAATACAAAAATAACTGGTAATTGGTGGTGCAAGTAATGCATTTGTTGACGGCGGAATGATATGCCAAAGTACAAACCTTTATTCTACCGCAATATAATTCTGAGCATAATTTACTGTATATTTAAAACATTCAAGCTGCAAATTGTTTTCTTTTGTAATTTAAGCATTTCATATAAAGTTAATTCAGAAAAATATTAGTCCTATCAAGACATTTTGCATTTCCATCGTTTTCATCGTTTGCCAAGATTCTTGGTATTTGATTTAGACGTTGACAGAGGTGTATGTGTATGCAAGGAACGACAACTAAGGAACGACAACTCTGGGTAGAGATTGTGTGTGACCTTTGTGAAGTAACCAGTACAAGTCGGCGTCACACTATTGTTAGCCTGAAATGTAACACAGAAGAAATGTTGTCAACAAGCTGGAGGTAGGCGCATGCATATGGAAGCCGGTTGCGGCCATCTCGCGTTGTCCACTTTTCGAGTGTCACAAGTCGAAAACCCGCGGTCATTGGTCATTTTGTCGCGTTGTCGTGATTGCGGGAATTTGCCTTTTAAAAAGTCGCTGTCATGACGGCGGGTTTTCGACTTTTTAGTCTTGATCATCTTCGACACTTGATTGTAAATACAAAAGTCCTCACCGTTCGTGCAGAAACAAATTTTAAACTGGAAGCACGTGACCGTATGTTATTTTTATTAAGGTATTTCTGACCATCCGCATTTAGTTCGTCGATATAATAATGAAGTTTCCTCTTTGTTTATTAATAAATGTATTCTCTTTTTGCCTTAAAGGATGAAATGTAAGAATGCCTAAAAATGTGTGAAAGTCGAAAAGTCGACAACGCGACATGGCCGTATCCGGATTCCATACATGCACATGTTGATGTATGGTTTACCACTAAAACCTGTAGCTATGCGGGTAAAATCTTTGAGTTCATGAAAACAGTCGAAGACAGAACTAAATAAGGCATTTTGTATGAAATCCGGATACGGCCATGTCGCGTTGTCGGCTTTTCGACTTTCACATGTAGAAAAGTCGCCATCACGACGGCACGACAAATTGGTCATTTTGTCGCATTGTCGTGATTGCGGTTTTTAAAAGTCGAAAACCCGCCGTCACGACAGCACAACAAATTGGTCATTTTGTCGCGTTGACATGAAATCTCTTTCATAACAATACAAGAACAAATCTGCGAGAAGAGGTGCACAATTCGTACCCATAGGGATACCATCACATTGTCTATAAACGGTAGTTACATAGTTACATATCTGACGAACTTATTATCTAATAGGAAAATTAGCGCTTCACAAACTTCTTGGCAAGTCCACATAGTGTAATTGTCTAAACTGCCGTTAGTAAAAAATGCTTTGATATTATTACAGGCCAAAAATGTAGTTTTTTCTCTCGCGAAAGTTTTTTGAATAAGAGCAATCTTTGTCTTTGGTAAGGTGATATGGTAAGGTTGTATATAGTGTAGAGAAGTCATAAGGACTTATAGATGAAACTAGAGGTTTATTACCAATTTATCAAGAACGTCTTTTGAATTTTTAATAGACCAAAATACATTAATCCCAGAATTTTCACAGGTCTTAGCACACTATTGTTTAACGTGAACTTTAACGGCAGTAAGAACAGTTTGGAGATGTTTGTGGTGGTGCAGGCACTAGAACTTGAAATAAAGCGGGCCTAATATGGATTTTTATGTGATTTAGGAATCCAGTATATAGTTGGCAGTTTATCTTGGTTTTCGTCTACCCCAGTCTTGAAAGTAGTGCACCGAGTGACATGTGTGAAAACAAGATCATCCTCAGTAGATTGAACTGGAGTATACGAATTAGTGTTACTGAGTCCTAGAGATAAAACATTGACGTAATGTAGGCGTCAAATAATAATTAGATTATTAGCTGCTTTATCAGCAGAAATTAAAACAAATGTATTATGAAATTCTGGAATTCCCGATTTTAAATTACGATACCAAAGATTAGGTCTCGGAGAAAGTAAAGCGGGGTTAGCATTATAAAAGCTAATACGTGTATCTATAATCTTAAAAATAGACTTTTTCCAAGTAGGAAAAGAGTTTGGGTCCGCATGTTCTTTACTATACCATTGTATACTAAAATCCTCAATGGAGTGGGCGATCTGAGCAAGACATGCATTAACATCAATAATTGAAGGGAATCTATACCATGGAACTTTTGAAAACAGATGCCTAATACGTTTTTATATACTATCAAAATTACCAGTGATGGCATGACTTGCTGGAGCATAGCAACATTTTGATGTATTACACTCACATTCCGTAGGAGTGTTATTTACTATATCAAGGTCAGATTTCAAAATGTTTTTTATATTTATAACAAATTACAGGATTTCTTGAATTTTTGAAATATTTAGGAATATAATCAACTACATGATTATCTCGAAAATACTTGTCATGAAATCAACACCCTTATTATGATATAGTATTTTTAGAAAATGCCTTACGTGATCAGACTCCTTGTCAATATGGGGTCGGAGAACATGTTGTGTATAGCTTTGAATTATGGAAGCAGATTTATACAAGGGATCTGTACAAATGAAAATGGTGTCTATTTCATCGTCGATCAAATGTAGTGAGGAAATGGACAAAGAGGTAAGACGTGAAAGCATAGAGTGCTTACCAGACTGTTTTATCCACTTAAGTTCTGCAATATGTCTAGCTTTTATTTTAAAGCTTTTAGTAGCATCATTATCATAAATTATATACTCAACCGTCTGAACAGTAACGTTACTAAAAGTATGACCTGATTGACGAAAGTGTTGGTACAAGTAACTTTTTAACATTTTAGGATTACCTGCATTATATTTATGTTCACGAAATCAAACTGTTAAAGGTCGACCTTTTGTCCAACGCATTGTATACCACAACATGGTGCATGTCAAGTCGAACATAAATGACGTGAGATGTACAATCAACATTTGAAGCTAGACATACATTAAACATTCTACCATTAACAGCTGGTTTAATGGTGGACTTGCAACAAGATAAATAATTGCAAACACTGCACCTCTTATAGAGGGAAACTACCTTCGTCTTGATTGATCTAAACGATTTCTGAAAGGAGACTTTATATGGTATTTCCTCAAAACAGGTCATCCAAGAGGAGTAACTGAAACGTTTGACCCCGTGCTAGAGGGCGTGAATGGTAGCGAGCACTTTTCACTACCGTTCATGAATATCGTGTTCGACGATTTATAAATTTCTCCTTACATACTTTTTGACATATCACAGTAGCGTTGCATGTCCAGTGTGGCGGCGGTAAAACGTCTCCTCGTGCTTGCAATCAGAACTTTATTCATTCCGATCTTTGGGGATCGTTGAGCCCGATATTAATAGATATTGGTTGCACATTCTCAATGCTTTTGTTTTCTTACTTGACTTTCGAATATATAGTTCCACTACTCCAGCCTTTAAAGGTTCTGAGTATTATTTAATCACCCTTAGGATATGTTGCCTGCTTTGTAATTTAGTCTTTTGACTGTTACCTGTGATACATAGATTTCATAACCTCTGCTCCCAACTAAATTCCATTTTGTTTATTACGACCATTGTTTTCTCGTTTAGGGCAAAGCGTTTTGTTAGAAACTGGGATCCTACGCCGCTATCCATGGCATGGTGTGACAATACCTCATTGAAAGTTCCATGTTCACCGTCATATGCATACCATCTTCGGGATGGCTCAAATTTCTGTACTATTGACTTTTTAAATATTGAGTTCTGCTCATCCCGGGGTTAGTGGGCGTGAACAGTTGCAAGCACTTCTCAATCAAAAGGAGACAGCAGTATTTTGTTTGTAAATATCGTGCGTGTCCGACGATTTCTAAATTTCTCTTTTCATATTTATTTTTATGAACATGTTATTGTTGAACCCAGTAGTGCACATCTATAAAAGCGACCCAGAATAACAACACATGCAATGTGGCCAGTGATGATGCTGCCAACATCATATCGTGCTTGTGGTTCGTACAGAAGTGTTAATACGTTTTAGGCGATTATGTTTCAGGTTTGTGTCATATGCAGCAGGTGTGAAAAAGGAGTTAACATAACTATTACACATAGTATAGCATATCATCCGAGTATACTTCTCACCACAGATGTTATTGCTAACTACTTCAAACAAATGAAAGAGACGAGCAGAAGTAACATACATTATATAAATGACTGATTTGCTTTATAACGCCTATCAATTGGACACCGTTGTAAGGCAACATATCGGGCGCCATAAAATAATGACCCCATGGTCATTTTGCTACGTACTGAAATGATCCCCGGTCAAAATTCTATGTAATAGAATGACACCCAGGTCATCATTTATTCTGTCGTGGAATGACTCTTTCGAGAATAAATGAATGAATGAGCACGCTATTAATATTACAACCCCTCACACGTAGACATATGACCACTGTAGAATATTGACTCCTAGCATATTTAATATGTTTTACTTAAAGAAACAAGAACAACCTTTAGGTATCATTCAGTTTATATTTGAATGGTTCAAGGAAGGAACTTTTCGCAGTTTGCAATAACCCAGGGTTAGACAGGTCGGTACCGGAGTCATTCGTTTTGCATTTTCTCTACCATTAACAGAACAGAACAGAACATATAGTTTATATAACGTGTACATACATACATCGTTATATATACATACATACATTTTCATGCATAATAAGTCAAACGATTTTAGACAATAGTACATTTGCTATGAGCAATTATAATGTTAAATAATTGATACATGAGAATGAAAATACAAAAGAGCTAAACATTGTTTAATTAATCAAGATTGTATTCCTTACAGCTAAAGCTGTATTAATATATTTTGCTAAAGAAATATAAAAATATCGGACAGGGAAAGTAGCATTCAAGGAGGACAGTCAACCGCAAAACACAAAATCAAACACGCAAACAGACAAACAAGAAGGCAAAAGTAATAATAAATGCAAACGACATCACAAACACAAAAGGGTTGACAATAGGGCTACCGCCTTGGAACGGTCAGTGGCAAAGTAAGCCACTGGGTGTTTAAAACCGGTTCTAGGGTGAACCAAACTGTATAACAATATTCTTATCCTGTGTCTGCAGTAATTCTAAGAATTTAAACAAACTAGGTCTATTATAATAATATTTTTTAATATAAATTGTCCGGATTCTTGTGTAACAAAGACAAATCAAAATAAAAAGGTATTCATCTTAAAAATCAAAACTGTGACAGCATTGACAATATCTTTAATTTCTAGGTATTCTATTACGAGAGTATCTACCGGTCTGTATTCTTAACGAATGTGCTGATATTCTGAATTTTGTTAAATATGGTCTGAGATTACATGGTAAAATATCAAGGTATGATTCATAATTAAAACTCAATTTATAATTATTATATAATTCAAGTACACCACTTGATTCCTTATCTACAAGCCATCGTTGTATAAAACAATCAACTCTTTGTCTAAACGTAGTTATAAAGTATTTAGCATTAACAGAATTTGGGTCATTCCAGACATTTGTAAAACCATATTAGTTTAACATATTTTTTACATTCGATGTCCAATTTGTATACCCATTTTCACAATCTTTTAGTGACGATATGTAAATGCTTTTAAGTATAATGTTATCTGTTTTTAATAATTTAAACTAGTATTTAAATATTCTTACAGAACACGTTATAAATAAAGGATATCTACCTAATTCATCATATACTCCTGATGCACAAGAACTATTTCTTACTTTTAGAATTTCCGAAAATTGACCCCACAAAAAAATCAAAAAGTTGACATAGTATTTTTGGTTTTAACCTTATTTTTCTACAGTTTACTAAGAGAACATTTACTGCTTTCAAAGATTATACAATA
This sequence comes from Cyrtodaria siliqua, assembly GCA_037043455.1. Classification (NCBI taxonomy): domain Eukaryota; kingdom Metazoa; phylum Mollusca; class Bivalvia; order Adapedonta; family Hiatellidae; genus Cyrtodaria; species Cyrtodaria siliqua. Next base: position 80,998 of record JAWPHD010005123.1, read on the forward strand.
AGTTGTTCTTGGTTCAGAGCAAAATTTCCAGTATAAGTAAAAACTGTACCTAAATAGTTTAAATCATTTACAACCTCTATATTCTCTCCATTCTAATGCCAAGTTTCATTGTTTAATAAACCACCTCTTTTTCTAAAAAACATATCTTTGTTTTAACCGTATTCACTTCTAATTCCCATTTGTTACAAGAGTCATAATGAAAATTAATATGTTTTAGTAATTCTTCAGGTGATTTCCCCATGATAACCATATCGTCCGCAAATAATAATAATATAAGAACAATATCATGAATTTCTAAACCAGTATTAATGTCATTTTGTAAATATAGTTCTAGGTCCTCAATAAAAAGAGAAAAAAATATCGAAGAGTTTATCTACCCTTGCCTTATTAACCCAATCGCATATTCGAACCCTAAACCGAGAATTCGTATTGAACATAGGAAAAATGAGTGACTCCTGTAACTACATGTCTACCCCTGATGTTTCGTTACACCCCAGTTAGTTATAACCAAGTTTTATTTTTGCTTTTTATCCCCGACGAAGTCGGATGGATATAGTTTTGGCTTTGTCCGTACGTTCGTCCGTTTGTAACAAACAATGTTCGTGTCTGCTGTATAACTCTCAAAGGCATGGAAGGATTTTGAAATAAATTTGCCCATATGCTCATCTCATCAAGACGATGTGCAGAACGCATCTGATATGTACCATCAATGTCAAGGTCATAAAGGTCATCATAAAAGTCATATACTTTCTTAGATCCTTAAAATAATGTCCAGTTCGTGTCCGCAGCATAACCTTTCCGTACATAGAGGGATTTTGAAATTAATTGGCACAAATACTTATCTCATCGAGACACCCGGGTCTGTATCTTCAAGGTCAATGTCATACAGGTCATATAATTCTTATATGTGCTTTTAACAAGGTAGTTTGTCTTCTCCCTCCATAACGCTCATGATTGCAGCAAGTTTGTAATGAATTGACACATGCATAGAGACCCCTATGCCCCGCATCAAACAAACACATCCTTATTGACATATGCATAGAAACCCCTATGCCCCCTGCATCAAACAAACACATCCTTATTGACACATGCATAAAGATCCCTATGCACCGCATCAAACAAACACATCCTTATTGACACATGCATAGAGACCCCTATGCCCCGCATCAAACAAACACATCCGTATTTAATTTTTATTATTTTATTAATTGTATTATACCTCAGCGAAGAGGGATATATGTTTTGGCATTGTCCGTCTGTTCGTCCGCTCGTTACAATGTTCGTGTTGGCTGCATAACGCTCATATGCATGGAGGGATTTTGAAATAAATCGGCACATATACTCAACTCATCAAGACGACTTGCAGAACCCAACATCTGAGCTTTTTTATTCGTCTGTATATATTGTTCGTCTATGCTTCTGACCAGAAAACAATTAACACTTCGTCGAGGGATATCAATTTACCGAATTACTTGTTGTGTTTGGTTTTAACGCCATTTTATCAATATTGTTTCAGTCATTTTCGTTATCTTAATGTTTCAAGTTATCTTAACCGTGGCTTCTCTTACCAGTACTAACCAACATTTTGCAATTAACTGGACATTTTTCTACTCGATACTCTACTAATACTAATAGTTGGCGAAAGTGTGCCATTAAAGACCACTTGTCACCTAATAAATGAATAGGAAAGAATGAATATTTCTTTTGGAAGGAACAGAATACAATGTTCGCCTAGTATTCTCACATGCATTATTATAAATGAAAATATACACACGTCAACTTAAAATGGATAGGACAACATATTTTCTTTATGTTTATTAAGTCTTTAGGAAATCATGACGATGCAGTGGATATGAAGACTAGTTCTGTAATAATAAAATACCGAGATTTGAAACAATAACTGTTAGCGTCACTTATCCAGCGATTATCGTATTAACTTAATAAGATAATTGCTGAATAAGTGACTCTTAAAAGTTAGAAATATCGGCCATATGTGCATGTACATATATGCCTATATGTTTACATGTCTACATACTGTTTTCTACGGAAGCACGGAAGGGCACGTGTGAACTAATATTTCATGCACATCGAGAATCTATAAAACCTCCCATCTGCGTATTGATACCCCCCTCCACATCTAGAATCTATAAAACCTTCCAGTTGAGTAGTTATACCCCTCTATTGAGTATTGAATTGATAACCCCTTCAGTACTCAATGGGGATATTGTATATGTACAAAATGTGGAGGGGGTATCACATTTCCGTGGAGAGTGGGTATCAATACTCGATGTGATGGTGTATCAATACATACGCAATAGTGGGTGTATCAATACTCAGTGGGGAGGGGGTAATAATACTCAATGGGGAGGGAGTATCGATACTCAATAGCGAAGACGTGAGTATCGATACTCCCACCCCATTAAAAATCACTCTTCTCGGTAACTTGGTACAGACTATCGAAAAGGTTGATTTTCAGATCAACATTTTAAAGTTTGTCATTTAATTTTGATGATTTAGGGTAGGATGTAACAGATCCATTTATTGGACTATGTTACCAAAATAAAAATAGAATACAGAAATCGGTACTCATCTTGATACTCATACCCACACACGACTGTATACAAAAATAGCACCCTATTGGCTGTTTCAGTTTGTTTATTTCGACAAAATATGCATAACTGGCAAATACGTATGAAGTCAAAGTTTTATAGAAGCGAAGCGAGGTCATTTTACTAATTAGCAAAATGAACGGGATGTTTAATATTTTATGGGAGTCGATTTTTTCTGACACCGGCACTTGCCACGACAATACCGATTTACTTTAGTCAGGTGGTTTCCATCAGTATAGACTAACGGTGAATTTAGACAAAAAGGAAGAAACGTATCATTGATCATTTAGTTTATACCTTGTTTGTTACATTAGAAATGTATTATAAAGTTACACAGATCTGTACGAATATATGTATGAATATATCATATGCAAAGAAATCATCTAACTCTGATTTTGTTGCAGTAATTGTATTTTGTGTCGACGACGAGCTCCGTAGATTTAACGTACGGGCATGTAAGTTTAGGATGTGCAACGGAGAGTTCCTGTTCATCTACACAGTACACTTTGACGCAACAGGTGCCATGTGGTCCAATGTTGATGCCGACGACTACTACGCAAAAATGGCTTATAAATTCTTAGTAAGTTAATCAAAGTGGAGTTATTTTTGTACATTAACACTAATCAAAATGCAGGAAATCAAGTAACAATACAGAGATTAGTCTCTCAGATCAAGAGAATAGTCTTGCCATTAATGTCTGTCTTTTTACGTGTTTCTGGATTAACTGTGTTCTGCATTTCCTGTTCGGATTGAATTGAATTAAATGTTGTTTAACGGCTCATCAACACAGTATATGTTATTTAAAGCCCCGGAGAGAGGGAAGAGATACATAGGAATCCGGGAACCGTGCCCTACTCTTATTATCGAATAGATTCCTATGGTTCTTTAACGTGCTCGGAGGATAGACAGATACACGGGACCGCCCGGTTTACGTCCCCATCCGACGGACGAGGCTAAAGGAATGTGTCTTGCCCAAGAACACACCGACGAAACTCATTGCCTGTTCTACTTTTATACTTATAAGTGGCAGAAGCACAATTTCTATACTTCTTGATTACAAAATAGATAATACTTCTAGCTGACAGAGTGTTTGTTAATCTTTTATTTTTCACAATACATAAACATAGTACACAACATAACAATCCATTACGAGTGTTGCAAATTATAATTAACTATGCACAAAAATACACGATACTGTTTTTATCAAATTCTTTTTATATACTGTATCACGTTTATGCAAAACTATATTTTTATATGAAGATACGAGTAAACCAAGTGGAAAAAGGAGAACAAGAGTAGAAAGAGAAAACGCCAAGGAGTTTAAAATATTAGATACATAATATAAAGAATTTAACAGCATAATAACCATATATATTTTACTAGGTTTTATTGATAATGAATGGTCTTAACAGATTATCAATATTGTGTTTTTCTAGTATATGCATTAATGACGTCATATACAATTCAACAATAAATCCATTATCACTATCAACATGTGTCTCTCTTCCTCTTATTACAAATTGATTTTGACCATATATTTCTAGTTTATTTCTATTCGTTGCTATAACCTTTCCAACTTCCTTTTTTTCAAAGCTTTTTCAAAGGCATATACATTAGGGATGGTTTTCTGTATTTTGTATTAAAAGTAATACATATTTTCTTCAGTAAACTGGCAAATTCATTTATATAGTTTTACCTAATGGTATATTTGTACCTGATAGTATATTTGTACCTGATTGCATATTTGTACCTCATTTTAAGATGAATCTTTATGCTAATCTACCTTTTAAGCGTAAATTATATACTCTTCAAAATAACTGATTACAGACGTAATTTTCGCGTCGATGTACTCGCCTTTTGAGGTAATTAATGCACGGTAAACGAACAGAAATATATGTTCGCAGTTGCGTGAAAGTTACTGGTTTGTAATTTACAATGTTAAGCTATGCGTTTTTATTATATGTAAAACTATGATGTTTCATTGACGCGTGATACTTCAGTTTTATCGCAAAATTAATAAGCAATCCTTAGGTTAATCATAGTTGTATCAAAGCTATACTTTGATGTCTTAGGTGCAGTTTCCCCGACCTTAATCAATTGCTGATTTCTTTCGGTAATAAAAGCGATGAATGGCAGAAAAGTTCTCCTCTCATTCATCGCACCACGAGAAAGTCTATATGTACTAACGAAAAACAGGTTTAATAAACAGATATTGGTTAGGCTATAACTATTAAATTAAAACATATAGTATATAGAACTATAACTTAGGTTTAGAACAAAACATAATAATGAAGTTGTGTAATTGGCCGTTTAATCGTATATTGTGTTCCATTATTGGAATAATTTACTTTAAACTAACTATCCCACCAACAACAGCCCAATTTTACAAAATATGTGCACCATTTCTAAATCTACTGACGACAATATATATATATAACTTATATATTTTGAGAATCCAATTGTGACACATTGTGGTATGTAGTATGGTTGGTGCAATTTCCTTAGATGAATGAACAGCATAAACTCGTTTAAATAAAATAAATATAAACGGAGGGGGAAGTTAAAATACCGTACTCTAACTTTTAATACATGGAAATTAGAGTACGGTATTTAATCTGACAGGGTTTATTCTGACTGGGTCACTACGTACAATCGGGGTCAAAGCTAACTGAAGGATCGATAAAGTAAACACTGCTTGTTAATAAACCTTGTTCATTTTAATGGCATGTTATGAGAACAATCAATGTATATAGTTTTTTTTTTAAATACTCGACATAACTGGATCACATTTTTTCAACATCTTTCTATCTTTCATTTCAATACGACTAATTTCTTCCAAGCATTTGAATTACACGCACAGTAGTGAATCGCTTCCCGTTGTTTTATACTTTGTAATAGCTTGAATAACGGTATAAAATAACGGTAAACTGTTCAGCACGTTTCGGTTGCGTGAACATGTGTTATCAGTCTGTGTTATTCAATCAATCGCAAATTTCAATTTAAAATTGACGAATCATTTCGTAATCGGTAGGGCGTAAGCCAATATTAAAGAAAATAATAATAATGTAAGCATGCAAGCTGAAGCATTAGGGAAACATTGGCTTGTATACAGAACATACACTACTAATTTAACTACATATGAATTAAATATCTACGGATTAACTTTAGTATTAGTGAATCATTAATTTGCATGCAGAACACACACTACTATATTAACAAAATACGACTTTCATATCTACTGATTAACTGAAGCATTATGGAACATTGGCTTGTATACAGAACATACACTACTATAGTAACAATATACGACTTTCATATCTACTCATTAACTGAAGCACTATAGAACATTGGCTTGTATACAGAACATACACTACTATAGTAACAACATACGACTTTCATATCTACTGATTAAAGGGACACTGTCCGTAAGTAAGCAGATATTGAGCATAATCAAATAACTGGCTGACTTTTATTCAGTGAAATGTATACATGAAAACATGAGGATAGACCCTAAGAAGTATGTAGGAATACATTCGTGAGTTTGAAAAAAAAAAGTTTTAATTATTATATGTAAATAAAGTGGGACCCACAATATTTACCTTTTCTGCGATCACGTGACTTCCATTAGCGCATTAGGTTTTCACCACAGTATGTATTGCGAAATTTGTATAGCCCGCTTAGCTCAGACGGTAGCGTTGTCGACCACTTTACGCTCACGCACACTATTATTACGGCGAGTCTAATTTTAGTTTGGGCTGCGAGTTCAAACGCACAAAGCGGATTTACTTTTTTTGTACCGCGATTGAATTCCGTTAAACAATCTTGCTTTAAATTAGTAAATATTCAATAATGTTTAGTGTGTAATGTTTGCGAACATAATTATTGTATGTTTTATAAGCTAAAAGTTACGGACAGTGTCCCTTTAACTGAAGCATTATGGAACATTGGCTTGTATACAGAACATACACTACTATAGTAACAACATACGACTTTCATATCTACTTATTAACTGAAGCATTATGGAACATTGGCTTTTATACAGAACATACACTACTATAGTAACAACATGCGACTTTCATATCTACGGATTAGCTGAAGCATTATGGAAACATTGGCTTGTATACAGAACATACACTACTATAGTAACAACATACGGCTTTCATATCTACGGATTAGCTGAAGCATTAGGGAAACATTGGCTTGTATACAGAACATACACTACTATAGTAACAACATACAACTGGTATATCTACTGATTAACTGAAGCATTATGGAGCATTGGCTTGTACACAGAACACACACTACTATAGTAACAACATACGACTGTCATATCTACTTATTAACTGAAGCATTATGGAACATTGGCTTGTATACAGAACATACACTACTATAGTAACAAAATACGACTTTCATATCTACTGATTAACTGAAGCATTGTGGAACATTGGCTTGTATACAGAACATACACTACTATAGTAACAACATACGACTTTCATATCTACTTATTAACTGAAGCAATATGGAACATTGGCTTGTATACAGAACATACACTACTATAGTAACAACATACGACTTTCATATCTACGGATTAGCTGAAGCATTAGGGAAACATTGGCTTGTATATAGAACATACACTACTATAATAACAACATATAACTTGTTTATCTACTGATTAACTGAAGCATTATGGAACATTGGCTTGTATACAGAACATACACTACTATAGTAACAAAATACGACTTTCATATCTACTGATTAACTGAAGCATTATGGAACATTGGCTTGTATACAGAACATACACTACTATAGTAACAACATACGACTTTCAAATCTACTTATTAACTGAAGCATTATGGAACATTGACTTGTATACAGAACATACACTACTATAGTAACAACATACGACTTTCATATCTACGGATTAGCTGAAGCATTAGGAAAACATTGGCTTGTATACAGAACATACACTACTATAGTAACAACATATAACTTGTATATCTACTGATTAACTGAAGCATTATGGAACATTGGCTTGTATACAGAACATATACTACTATAGTAACAACATATAACTTGTATATCTACTGATTAACTGAAGCATTATGGAACATTGGCTTGTATACAGAACATACACTACTATAGTAACAAAATACGACTTTCATATCTACTGATTAGCTGAAGCATTAGGGAAACATTGGCTTGTATACAGAACATACACTACTATAGTAACAACATACGACTTTCATATCTACGGATTAGCTGAAGCATTAGGGAAACATTGGCTTGTATACAGAACATACACTACTATAGTAACAACATATAACTTGTATATCTACTGATTAACTGAAGCATTATGGAACATTGGCTTGTATACAGAACATACACTACTATAGTAACAAAATACGACTTTCATATCTACTGATTAACTGAAGCATTATGGAACATTGGCTTGTATACAGAACATACACTACTATAGTAACGAAATACGACTTTCATATCTACTGATTAACTGAAGCATTATGGAACATTGGCTTGTATACAGAACATACACTACTATAGTAACAACATATAACTTGTATATCTACTGATTAACTGAAGCATTATGGAACATTGGCTTGTATACAGAACAAACACTACTATAGTAACAAAATACGACTTTCATATCTACTGATTAGCTGAAGCATTAGGGAAACATTGGCTTGTATACAGAACATACACTACTATAGTAACAACATACGACTTTCATATCTACGGATTAGCTGAAGCATTAGGGAAACATTGGCTTGTATACAGAACATACACTACTATAGTAACAACATATAACTTGTATATCTACTGATTAACTGAAGCATTATGGAACATTGGCTTGAATACAGAACATACACTACTATAGTAACAAAATACGACTTTCATATCTACTGATTAGCTGAAGCATTAGGGAAACATTGGCTTGTATACAGAACATACACTACTATAGTAACAACATACGACTTTCATATCTACGGATTAGCTGAAGCATTAGGGAAACATTGGCTTGTATACAGAACATACACTACTATAGTAACAACATATAACTTGTATATCTACTGATTAACTGAAGCATTATGGAACATTGGCTTGTATACAGAACATACACTACTATAGTAACAAAATACGACTTTCATATCTACTGATTAACTGAAGCATTATGGAACATTGGCTTGTATACAGAACATACACTACTATAGTAACGAAATACGACTTTCATATCTACTGATTAAATGAAGCAATATGGAACATTGGCTGGTGTACAGAACATACACTACTATACATTACTCAACTTTTATAATTGGTCATCCATTTTTTTTTGAAAATAACACAAATACTAAAAACTGGAATTCATGGAAACATATACCAATATTTTATTAAGTGTATCAACAATGTAATTTAAAATCATTTTTTTCACATTACATTGTTGATAAACTTAATAAAATATTGTTATGTGTTTTAGTGATTTCCAGTTTTCAGTATTCGTGTTATTTTCAAAAAACTGGGTGACCGATTATAAAAGTTGAGTAGTGTAGACACAACATACGACTTGCACGTCTAGGGATAGCTGATGCATTAGGAAACTATTGGCTTGTATACAGAAAATACACTACAACTTAGCAAACATGATAAGATAAAGCAGCACTTACATATAATAGAAATGAAATAAACAGAACAAACAAAAGGAACAAAATTAATAAAACAGAACTTGAGAATTCATCATTCAAATAGACAAAATGAAAGAAATATTAAAAAAATATATTTGGAAATTATAAATATTAAGTGACGAAAATAAATGTAAATGGGGAGTTTGGGGACGACACATAGGAGTAGGGGTTAGTGGTGTACCATTTAGAGAATTCAATAAAGGAAGGAACCGATCTACAAGTTAAAAGTTTTGAGTTTTTAATATAATTATGAACTGCGTCAAAAACACGAATGGTTGCATCGTATGCTTCAATTTGATCTCCAAAGAGCAGTGTTTTCAGTGTAATATTTGGTAAACGTGGATTCATGAGAACGTTTCTTGTATCGCTGTACTTATTACGATGGAAGAAGTAGTGTTCAGCGTTTTCTACACGACCACAGGAACAAAAAGCTGAATCAACCATGTTTTTGGAAAGCAGATCATTGTTAAGGGAGCTACAGTTAGTACGTAGTCTTTTGTGCAATATCTGAATGTTTCTTTTTCCGAACTGGTAGTGGTTTGGAATTTTATTATTTTGACTGTTCAGTGTATGTTTGATTGAGCAAACTGTTTCGGCTTGTCGTGCGTCTTCACTTAGCTCATTCCATTCACGAATGACGGAGGGGAGAAAAGAGTTATAGTAGTAGTTTGTTCGAGCATTGATAGTTTCGATATCTATGGAGTTACGTAAGTTATACCTGGAAGAATTACCTACAGAAGGTGGAACAAGTTCAGAGAGGAAATTTGGAGTTAGGTGGTTTATCATTTTATAAAACATAACCAGTTTGTGCTTACGACGCCTGTCTCCCAGAGTGTCCCAACCAGTTTCTTTGTAGAGGTTTTTCGAATAGTTTTCCGAATAGTGTGCGTTTCGGCGGTCCGACTCTCAAGTAAATGATTTTGTAACGGTTAAAAATGACCCTATATAGTATATCAATGCAATATATGGTTTCTAGAGCAGGCACAACTGCATAAAAATCAAACAGACCTAATAAAACCGAGTCTACTACTTTTATCTCTTGTTTGTGTCTGATGCTTCCAAGGGATCCCCTGTTTTGTATTTAATCTGCTCACTCCCTATTATTCAGAAGTCGAATAGAACATTTGGTATTCACAGAACACAGGCAACCAAAAACACAATATAAAAACAAACAATAATTAAATAAAAGCAAGTATATGACACCACGAACATATAAAAGGATTGGCAATAGTGGTAACACCTTGAACGGTCACCGGCAAAAAGGCCACCAGGCCATGTTCAAGGGTGTAAACAACTCACTCGTTCCCTATTTCTACCCCAATTAAAACGAACAGCGTCAACAAACAAATCGGCGTCAGGCTATTGCCTAGTAATGCTGAATAAGTATACTCCTGAAAATAAGTTAAGGTCATCCCTTTTTTATTTCAATAAGATTAAAGTTTGCTATAGCTATAAACTATTGATTACTTAACAAACGTCTGTCACCATTTTTTTTCAAATAACTACAGATAAGCGTGCCGTGCCAAATATGCAACTAGGTATTGAACATTTAATTAATTTTGGATGGTATAAAAGATTACCGTTTTTGTTCGTTGTATGCATTTAAACTGTCATAGGTTAGTCAATTTCGGGGAAAATTAAAATTTCGCGTCCATAGTTCCATTGGCAGTGATTAAACGTGATGAATAAATTGACAAAACATATTGTTGTTTTGGTGAGAATTAATGATTTTTAGAATTATCAAAACGTGATGAATAAATTGACAAAACATATTGTTGTTTTGGTGAGAATTAATGATTTTTAGAAATATCAAACATCTCGGACTCTTTCTAATTAACAGAACAATACAACATGTTGTTCTTTCATCTAATGCAGAACACCTGATAATGTCCAGTTTAATGCAACATTGCTTACAAATTCTCTGTAACATTGTATTTCACTAGTAAGCATACGGAGAAATATTCTTGAGTTCCTTAACTTATTTTGAGGAGTATATAACACAAAAAAATATCATTTATATAAGAATATAAAATAATAGAAAGCCACATCAATAGGTTACACGTATACTGTTGTGTAATTATATATGCACATATTAAGTAATGTTATTTGATAAATGAGTTACTGCACATGTATATATGTTACCAGAACAAAACACAACAGTATATATTATTTATATATGATTTCAACAAATGTTTCTCGTTATCCATGTTATCTACACACATTTTTCAATTTTTATTATGTACATTAAATAAAATAAATATGAAAATACAACCATACAAACAGTACCTTTAAAAGTGGAACAAGAACGGTAGCATTCACAGAACACAGTCAACCCAAAAACAAACATCCAAACACATACCACACACCTCAAACATTAACTCGATGGCTTAAATGTATGTATTTGACATGTGAAATTCATATATTCAAAGAGTTTAATAATTTCCTTCTAGATTTGTATTAAGTGATCCAGCAGAGTTCCCAAGTAGTTAGAATCGTTTACTTTTCTAAATAATTTCTGGTTTTGACCCATGTCTCAAAGTTTATTAGAAATTGGCACTATTTTCTAAGAAAGGTCATACTTGCTGTTTTCTCCTCATAAAAAACGACTCATTTGTGATAGTATTGCATCAACATATTTAAACGCTCCCACAACTCAGATGTTGTTGTCAAATCAAAATCGTATCATCTGCGAAAAGTAAAATACTATAGGTTGTATTTTCAATTCCAAGACTTTGGTCTTGTAAATTCAAGTATTCAAGATACTCTACAAAAATAGAAGTAAGAAAAATGGTCCTATAAAAGCCACAGCAATCAAACGCAATGATACCGTAGGTAGGCACTTCACCAATATACGATATATGAGCTTATTTAAAATGTCAATGAAAAGGATATTACATTACATAAAAGAGTGATAAAGACAGGGTTACCGACTTGGAACGGTTAGTAGGTAATGAGGCATACAGGTTAGTTTAATAATAGAAGAGACTGCCCTTGATTGAATCCAATTGAACATTCGAAAAGCTCAAAACCCAAAGGTCAAAACTACATACTCTATATGCCTTTTTTAGATCTACAAAATTACAATATAGTCGCTTGTTTCCATTTAATACGTTGTCTATACTCAGTAGTTTTAGTTTTAAACATATTTATTTTACATCGATTGCGAAACAAGTTTTTGCAACTTAGATTAATCACTCTCGATGGCTTCCTGGGTAGAACCAGTACTAAGCAATGTGGATTAATTATCTTGCCCAAGGATAAATAACGTGGCCGCGGCGAGGATCGAACCCACGACCTCTCGATCTGGAGTTCGGCGCCCTACCACTGGACCACGCACTCCAGTACAATATAGATATACAAATCGAACAGGAAAAGCAGCTTTCAAGGACAACAGTAAACCACAAGCCCACACAGAAACAAAGAACAAAACTTTTCCTGTTCGTTTTTTATATCTACTTTTAAGCCATGTTCGAAGTCAGTAACCTGGTCGTCACCACACCACTTGATGTGCATTGTCCTTTTCATTATGTATTATATATATTAAGTTGGTGGTACAGCGCGGACCTACGGTGCCATTATTTTTTATATGGTTTCTATAATACCATTTGCATCTAAACTAAAGCCAAACTTAGCCGAATATATGTACTCATATTTATCCTAATTGTATTTCTATTAGTCAGTGAGCTCATACGGCGTACGTCCATCTTTGCCTTCTAACCAGTATGTAGTCATCATACCCTTGCCCTGGAAAATTAAGTTACAAAAGCATGTGTGTTTTATATATTTACTGATGGTCTGTCATTATAGAAGTGCCACTACACTACCAGGTTGAGGTTTTGGGAAAAGCTAAAGACGTGCCACCAGAGGGATATGTGACCTATATTTATAGCAGTGCCACCAGAGGGAGATGTGACCTATATTTATAGCAGTGCCACCAGAGGGATATGTGACCTATATTTATAGCAGTGCCACCAGAGGGATATATGACCTATATTTATAGCAGTGCCACCAGAGGGATATGTGACCTATATATATCATTGACACCAGAGGGATTGCCCTATTCTTACAGATAAGTGTCACCAGCGTACGGTTCAGCGTACGGTTCGAGCAATAAACTGCTACAAGAGGTTATGAACACCGGGTCACCAGCGTACGGTTTGAGCAATAAACTGCTACAAGAGGTTATGAACACCGGGTTGAATCTGAATTGTTACTCTGTCATAAATGGTGTTGTTTGTTGCGATGGGATTTTTATATACTATATATAAATCACAATTAATATTACTTATTTATCCGTTAAATATGATATTCTTTGTGTGATTTCTTCGTCTATTAACGTAAATTCGTTATATTAATGGTTTGATTCAAATAAGGCTTTACAACACTTAACACGCTTTAACATGTACCTTTATTGGCATATCTCCTCTCAATGTGATGTAGAATCCCCCAAGGTTTTGTAGCGCCTTAAATGCAGCCTCGCTTACGTGAATCTTTTGACCTAGAAAATCAGAACATATTTCATATTACTATGCATGGTTAGAATGAGGTGATTGCCAACCTTGTCATGTGTGTGAGTTTGTTTTAGTACACGATGTTATAGTTAGTATATAATGTATGTATGCAAATGGCAATGTTCTGTGAAAGCTACATGTCTATAACGGTACTCTTAAATAGCGATACCATGTTATGTACACATCTACGACTACTACTACTACTAATAATAGTATATAATTGAAGACACAGAAGCAATATGTAACGTAACGTTATAACAATACAATTATTAATACTAATCAATAATTGTTTTATTCTCTAAGAATAATTAGTGTAAGGGGATAAAAGGAATATATGAACACCAACTTATATTTAAGTATTTTGTGTGCTGGATATTGCGTATTCTATTTTACTGTATGGTAATAAACATTCTCGTTGTTCGTGAAATAACTTTTCAACTTACATTGGACTCCATAAATCATTTTAAACGATGTCGTCCTGTATCTCAAAAAAATAAAAATTCAACATACGGGTTTGATTTAGAGGAAAATGATAAGTGAGATATAATACAGAGTTTTAAATTGTTTCTTACTTTTGCCATTTGTTTCCATTCTACTGGCTGTATTGACAGTGTCTCCGAAAACACAATATTTTGGCATGGAAAGGCCAACAACTCCTGTAACATACAATGATACTTAACACAATATACTTGAGGGGAAATATGTTAACTGTGATTCTACAAGCTCCGTAAAACTAACTGAAAGGTTTATGTATTCCATAACATGAATCTATCAATTGAACTTTGTAAAACATGCATTCATGTGTGAGGCTTTCTACTATGACAGACATAATGTTTATATGGTTGGAGTGAATACAAGAAATGCAAAAACAAAATTGTAGAACTCCAGATATATTTATGGATGCAAAAACCTGCATACAATATGAATCTGTGCAAAGCAATCTACATATCAACCGTTTGTTGTCCATTTGCGTCATTTCCAATATTAAGGTAAATGTATTACAGACGTGATGATCACTCTTCCTGAAATGAACGATTCTGTCATTCAAAAATGGAAGAGAATCGTTCTTATTGATAACTGGAGAAAAGGATCATCTACGTTAGTAATAGTTATATGTAATGAGAAATGTGTAGCTAATATCGTACCTGCACAACAGGCGCCTGTATGCATACCAATTCGCACTTTCAACTTTTCCTGTGGCATATGTTTCAGCTTAAACCTACCCACTCCTTCTCGGATGTCCAGTGACATGTCTGCTATAACTCCTGAAATGTTTAAACATCTGTGTGACAAATGTATCGTTTTATTCGGATTCGTAAATTGAGCTTTCCTTAAACGTTCATATCATAAAATTCAAATGGGCTTTGCGGCTCCAATTTGAATATACATGCAAGGCTCACCGTCCATACAAATCAAAATAAACGTATACAGAATTAGCCTAGACATTTCTCAACTGCAGAACCGCAGAGTCTTTGCAACTGTCTCGGTTTGATCGGTAGTGAAAAGTGCTTGCTACCGTTCACGACCTCTAGCCCCGGGTTGAGCAGAACTCATTTATTTAAAATGTCAATAGTACAGAAACTAGACCCATTCCGAAAATGGTATGCATATGACGGTGAACATGGAGTATTTTCACACCATTCCAAGGCCAGCCGCATATGGGCCAGTTTCTAACAAAATACTTTGCTCTAAACGAGAAAACAATGGGCGAAATAAACAAAACGGTATTTAGTTGGGAACGGAGGTGATGAAGCCTGCTTATCAAAGACAAAAGTCAAAAGACTAAATTAAAAAGCAGGCACCATATCCTAAGGGTGATTAAACAATACTCAGAACCATTAAAGGCTGGAGTAGTGGAACCACCTATTCGAAATTAAAGAAGAATGCACACGTTTTTGAGAGTGTACCTCTGATATATGTAAATAAATATCGGGCTCAGCGATCTCCAAAGATCGGAATGAATTACAGTTCTGATTGCAAGCACGGGAAGACGTTTTACCGCCGTCACACTGAATAGGCAACGCTACTGTGATATATAAAACGAGTATGAAAGAAGAAATTTGGAAATCGCCGAACACGATCAATAGAATAAACGAGGAAACAATTAAGCCGTTCGTGAGAGCTAATATATTAAAGGAAAAAAGTTTAGTAAGTTTTTATTGCACCCTGGAAATAATATATTTTTGGTTGTAAAATCAAGAAACTTCTGCCATAGACACAACATTTTATTAAACACACATCAATAACAGTCAACTATTTTAATGACCTAACGAATAAATGAACGTAGGGGTCAAGCCCATCAAGTCCCAAAATGTCAGTATATCTTGTATACAGTATTATTTCATCTATAACATTTGCTAAATTTTGTTCCCTCAGTATATATTTGAAACACCTCTCACGCCCGCTAGCACTATTCGGTATTCTACTTGAAAGCCACAAAGATTGAACTTGCTGATCCCAAAGGACCAACGAGTAACAATACTACTGATTTATAGTCGGGATGACTTTTTGCAGTCCTCACACAGAAGTAAACAAACGGTAGTGTGAAGTCAAATCACATAAAAAGATTCAATACCATAATTTTACTTAAATTCAGCAGGATACACATTTATAATTTTTACCAACATATAGCAACACAAATCATAACAATATTATATCAAACACAAGTCAATCTATATGTGTATTTCCATTTTTGGGAGGAGTTCTATTTGAACACTGTTACGTAGAAAGCACTACTAAAATGGAATTCAGTGCAGGTTTTGAAACACTTCTAAATGTGAGCTTTAGACACGGAGCAAATGATGCTAGGCATGCTATATAACTATTAGGTATACTTTTGAAAGGTCCATTGTCATATAAATATAAAAGAGTATGATAATGGACCTTTGGAAACGGCCAAACACGACACATACAACATATTGCAGTCTCGGTTTGATGGAGACTGTTCATGAACGGTAGTGAAATATGCTAGCTACCGCTCACGCCCTCTAGCCCCGGGTTGAGTAGAACTCAAAATTCATAAAATCAAATTCATGTATATAACGAGTTGATACTAAATTACCTTGTTTCCTTTTATACATACTTCAGGATAGACTTAAACTGAATTTTAACTGAATCTGGCGTATTTAGTGCACGAGATGCTGCTATAGTTGACCATACAAAATCAAAGCGATCTGGAATATGTATCTTGTTTCAGGATTACGGTTCAGTTCTATCTCT
Organism: Cyrtodaria siliqua; assembly: GCA_037043455.1. Lineage (NCBI taxonomy): Eukaryota > Metazoa > Mollusca > Bivalvia > Adapedonta > Hiatellidae > Cyrtodaria > Cyrtodaria siliqua. Next base: position 98,032 of record JAWPHD010005123.1, read on the forward strand.
TAAAATAGTTCTGCGATGTTCACAACTTCATACTCAAACACACACAACAAAGTTTGATTTATATTTTACCTGCATGAAGTTCTCCATTCCGTTTCGGGATACCACTAACCACAAGATATGCATCACCAATCGTCTCAACCTGTATGTTAATAAGCAGACAATAATTTAAATGGTGTGTTACTTCATTTGTAGCACACTTTAGGCCATATATGACAGTCAATCATTTTGTGGTGGAGGCAGACGACCCCATTTTCCTGGGTAGAACCAGAACTGTATACCTCCCGCCATCTGTAACATTTAACATTTAACAGATAACTGCACATCGGCGTAACTGATATTCTAAACAAATTGCTTAAATAAACTTAATCAGAGGATGCCACATTATTGTCCAAACTTTGCCTGATTGTTATAACGGGTTGAAACTCGATCCGCATCGTTGTAAAAGATGCAATGCGTTATTGCACAAGGTTGTGGGCAAATGTTCATATATGGCGCAGCCTCTGTCATGTACGACTTTGCTTCAGATGTCCCCAAAATGCATGTATATAGATACTGAAAAGGGGATCTTTTGGAAGGCAGGAACACAAACAAAACAAAACGGTAGCATTCTGAGATTTACGGAGTCTTTTCCTGAGAGGTATACAAAGAAACTCATCTAACTCTCTAGCACTTGCTTAAACGGTATTATTCTTAACGCTTCAATGATTGGGCTCCTAAATGAGCGAGAAGTTATAAAGAAAGATAAAAATATCGGACAGGGAAAGCAGTATTCAAGGACGACAGCCAACCACAAAACACAAAAAAAAACACGCAAACAGACAAACGAGAAGGCAAAAGTAATAAGAATTGCAAACGACATCACAAACACAAAATGGTTGAAAATAGGGCTACCGCCTTTGAACGGTCAGTGGCAACAAAGGTCATTGGGGGTTTAAACCGGTTCTAGGGTGCACCAAACCTCACACTTACCCTACTGTCATTCCATTAAAACAGGACAATGTAATAAAGAAATCCCCGCCATGATCTAATCGCTAACCAACAAGGAAGCATCAATAGGCAATATAAGTAAAACACAAATATGCTCGTGTAAATATAATACAAAACAACAATAGCCTAGAAAGCCACAATGAAGGTACTTAATGACTTGGCAGAAGCGAGAGCAACAAGAAAATAAACCATTAAGGGCACGACAACAAAGATCATAGACAAACATCAAACGCCACCGTCCCAATGGGCTTTAGATAGGCGTCATCATAGGGTCCACAGCCTGTCCGGTCATCGTATAATTAAAGAGGAAAGCATAGTGGCAAACTGTAAAAGGGTCCACCACCAAGCATGCAGTGCGTTGCAAAATGATAGGGTCATAACCTCGTTTGATAAACTTTTTAACAAGTTTCACAAAGATAGAATAAAAGTGATGACACTTCTGATTCGTAGTCTGTGCGACCTTTTACAACCATCACCTAGCATTACAAGAAGGCTAGTGTGAATGTCGATACATACTGAATAGGTTATCGCTTGATAGGAACTATCTAAAACAAGCTCGTTTTTTTGATTCTGTTCATGAGAAGTTATAATAGGTGTTATAATAGGTGTAACAAGACTCACGTCTCCTAGCACCGGCTTAAATATACTATAGCTACATATAAGGCTAGTGGGTATGTACCCAAATCAAATGGGAGGGCTTTTACGCTTGGTTTTCTACAAAAAACAAGCTTGTGAAACATGGCCGTAAAGCCGTATACAAGGAGAGAAACCTATACGTGAACATACTTGTAAATCCGTCGTTCGTTGTAGCATCATAGAGAACATATCGGTATCATTGTCATTAAACAATAGTTCGCTCAACACGGGTTTCAACCTCAGGACCTCTGGATTGACATAGCGTAAGCATAAACATTAGGTCACAGAGCCAACTGTACTATGTTCATTCTAACAGGAAATGAAGCACATATTCGTTTTATAATCGACGATTGGCGTTATTTCTCAATGTTATTTCCAGCGTATACTATTCTATATGTTGAGGTCGGTAACTTATATTTGTTCTGGTGCATGTTTTCAAAGGTCTTTGATGTACGTATGCACTTAAAAACTCATTGAATCACACACACAAAAAACCAACATAGGGATAATTTCTACAATGCTTACATTATATTGATTAGCTTGTGTTAACTACTCATAAGGAACAAATGTAGCCGACTCGATTTTATTAAAGTTCTCCGGTCATGTTTTGTTTCATGAACATGTTTATGTTTATTTAAATCGAAATCAATTCGCAACAATATATATTTACAATTCACATATTGTAATATCTGTGAAAACCGAGAATATAGATTTTATTTGATGACGTAGAAAACTTTGAACTGGTTAATTAATCCACAGGTAAATGTACATATCAATTATCTGTCAATAGTTGTGCAGCTATACAATTCAGATTTACTTCATTTCCCCGTGCAGTCACGCAGTGGTAAAAGTAGTATCTACGTCATTTAATTAATACTTATTTTTACAAACAACTTAGTAGCGGTTTTAAATATATGTTTCTCTCCGGGACTATCAAGAAAAGTTCATATGATAATTAAGTTATATTTGTTAATTGATAATACTACAAAAAGGGTGGCCATTCATCCTTTAAATCTGCTCCTGAGAGTTAATGTAACTCGCAAAGGCTGTAATAGTATTCAGTGAATGGGTATGCATTTTTGATGTTGCTTTGTAGGTCGCAATAAAACAAATAAAACAACATTTGGCTATAACACTGCCTTACGGGTATTCAACCACGTTTCACGAGCTTGAATTTGGTAGTAAAAATGGATATAAAAGTCGAATAGGAAATGAAGCATTCAAGGACTACAGTCAACCAAAATCACACATAAAAAACTAACAAAAATTATAAATATGACTAAAATAAGCTAAGGTAATATGGCGACTTTTCAGCTTCTAATGGTGAAGCAAGAGACGACATCACAAACATTAAAGGATTGACAACAGGGCTACCGCCTTGGAATACCAGTAGTCGGTGGCAAAAAAGGGCCGATGAAGTTTTAAACCAGGTTTATCTAGGGTGTAAACAGCCTCATTATTTCCAAGCGTTAAACCGTCCGTATTTGCACGCCCACTAGCCTTCTATACAGTATAGTAGTAGTTTCTAGCGGTTTTCTAACGGTGGAAACAATCAAATAGTAACATTGTGGTGATGAATTGCACATGGATGTGGTCGATCCCACTACAACACAGCTAGGTAATACTGAAACGGACTCGACGTGCTAAAACGGAGACGATTTGTTCCTAAAAGTAATGTTTTGGGTATGTAGAACTTACACAAAACACAGCATTCTAAGTATACACATATAACTACATACAGTAAAAAGTAAATCAGAGGGAAGAAATATGATAAAGTAATGGTTGACTGGATAGGTATATGCTGTTTTTTTTAATAATATTTAGAAACAGTAAATACATATTGAAATTAGTTTTACACATTATCTAATTATAACTCAAAGATTTCATTACCTTATACGCGTCATGCTTAGATATGATGTCGTCAAAACATGTGTACAGGTCATTCAGAAAGTCCACGACTTCCTCTGGCTTACTTTTTGACGCGATCGTTGTGAAACCTTCAATGTCGGAGAAAAATACAGTGGCCGCCTCATATATCTCCGGATATACGGGTTCTCCAATCTTTAATTTGTCTGCACAACTCCTATACAATAAACAGAAATATCAATTAATATCAAGTATGTATTTACATCTTCAATACAACGGAGAACAGTACATTAATACATTTGCAACATCTCGTACACTGCTCCGCGGCATTACTCGAATATATATCCTAGGTCACCGTAATGGTTACGTCATACTAGCGTGACGCGCGTCAGATTCCCGGCAAAACGAATTTGCATTCAAATCAAAAGTTATCGTCAACATTTTGCAATGCCATTTAGTCGATAGTTTATTTACAAGAAATCAGTGATACAACCTTCATCTGTATTGTAAATAACAAACATGCAACGCAAATCATACATCAACTCGAGTAGCTTACGGCTATACTTTTTATACAGCAACAGCTTAGCAACATTGCACTATTTTCTGTGCCTTTGCTTTCCGGTTAACAAATCATCAAGATTTTGAACATACCGAAGCGTCGATATACGCACGAGACGAGATCCCGAAGAATGACGGGATTGGCCGCGTTTTCACGACTATAACAATATTGTTCATACTTTCTGTTGAAATGAGCCTACATTAACACGAGGGTTGTATTAATGAGGTATAAGTAGTTAAGTTCCTTGTTTCAGTGTTTCTCAGTTGCCGTTGTTAGATAAGTAGAATCAACGTATGTGGCAATGCACGGTTCAGTTTTACCACATGGTTTTATCGTGTGTAATATAGCCATGACGTATTTGTCGTAATACACTAGGGTACTATAGATGCAAATGAGGACTGAATCACTGTGTTGGTGCGCAATAAAACAGGTAGTCTCAAATGAGGACTGAATCACTGTGTTGGTGCACAGTAAAACAGGTAGTCCCAATGAGGACTGAATCACTGTGTTGGAGCACAGTAAAACAGGTAGTCCCAAATGAGGACTGAATCACTGTGTTGGTGCACAGTAAAATAGGTGGTCCCAAATTAGGACTGAATCACTGTGTTGGTGCACAGTAAAACAGGTCGTCCCAAATGAGGACTGAATCACTGTGTTGGTGCACAGTAAAACAGGTGGTCCCAAATGAGGACTGAATCACTGTGTTGGTGCACAGTAAAACAGGTAGTCCCAAATGAGGACTGAATCACTGTGTTGGTGCACAGTAAAACAGGTGGTCCCAAATGAGGACTGAATCACTGTGTTGGTGCACAGTAAAACAGGTCGTCCCAAATGAGGACTGAATCACTGTGTTGGTGCACAGTAAAACAGGTAGTCCCAATGAGGACTGAATCACTGTGTTGGTGCACTGTAAAACAGGTGGTCCCAAATGAGGACTGAATCACTACGTTGGTGCACAGTAAAACAGGTAGTCCCAAATGAGGACTGAATCACTGTGTTGGTGCACAGTAAAACAGGTGGTCCCAAATGAGGAATTAATCACTGTGTTGGTGCACAGTAAAACAGGTACTCCCAATGAGGACTGAATCAATGTGTTGGTGCACAGTAAAACAGGTACTCCCAATGAGGACTGAATCACTGTGTTGGTGCACAGTAAAACAGGTACTCCCAATGAGGACTGAATCACTGTGTTGGTGCACAGTAAAACAGGTAGTCCCAATGAGGACTGAATCACTACGTTGGTGCACAATAAAACAGGTAGTCCCAAATGAGGACTGAATCACTGTGTTGGTGAACAGTAAAACAGGTAGTCCCAAATGAGGAATTAATCACTGTGTTGGTGCACAGTAAAACAGGTACTCCCAATGAGGACTGAATCACTGTGTTGGTGCACAGTAAAACAGGTACTCCCAATGAGGACTGAATCACTGTGTTGGTGCACAGTAAAACAGGTACTCCCAATGAGGACTGAATCACTGTGTTGGTGCACAGTAAAACAGGTAGTCCCAATGAGTACTGAATCACTGTGTTGGTGCACAGTAAAACAGGTGGTCCCAAATGAGGACTGAATCACTGTGTTGGTGCAGAGTAAAACAGGTGGTCCCAAATGAGGACCGAATCACTGTGTTGATGCACAGTAAAACAGGTACTCCCAATGAGGACTGAATCACTGTGTTGGTGCACAGTAAAACAGGTAGTCCCAAATGAGGACTGAATCACTGTGTTGGTGCACAGTAAAACAGGTGGTCCCAAATGAGGACTGAATCACTGTGTTGGTGCACAGTTAAACAGGTACTCCCAATGAGGACTGAATCACTGTGTTGGTGCACAGTAAAACAGGTGGTCCCACATGAGGACTGAATCACTGTGTTGGTGCACAGTAAAACAGGTAGTCCCAAATGAGGACCGAATCACTGTGTTGGTGCACAGTAAAACAGGTAGTCCCAATGAGGACTGAATCACTACGTTGGTGCACAGTAAAACAGGTAGTCCCAAATGAGGACTGAATCACTGTGTTGGTGCACAGTAAAACAGGTGGTCCCAAATGAGGAATTAATCACTGTGTTGGTGCACAGTAAAACAGGTACTCCCAATGAGGACTGAATCACTGTGTTGGTGCACAGTAAAACAGGTAGTCCCAATGAGGACTGAATCACTGTGTTGGTGCACAGTAAAACAGGTAGTCCCAATGAGGACTGAATCACTGTGTTGGTGCACAGTAAAACAGGTGGTCCCAAATGAGGACTGAATCACTGTGTTGGTGCAGAGTAAAACAGGTGGTCCCAAATGAGGACCGAATCACTGTGTTGATGCACAGTAAAACAGGTACTCCCAATGAGGACTGAATCACTGTGTTGGTGCACAGTAAAACAGGTACTCCCAATGAGGACTGAATCACTGTGTTGGTGCACAGTAAAACAGGTGGTCCCAAATGAGGACTGAATCACTGTGTTGGTGCTCAGTAAAATATGTGGTCCCACATGAGGACTGAATCACTGTGTTGATGCACAGTAAAACAGGTAGTCCCAATGAGGACTGAATCACTGTGTTGGTGCACAGTAAAACAGGAAGTCCCAAATGAGGACTGAATCACTGTGTTGATGCACAGTAAAACAGGTCGTCCCAAATGAGGACTGAATCACTGTGTTGGTGCACAGTAAAACAGGTGGTCCCAAATGAGGACTGAATCACTGTGTTGGTGCACAGTAAAACAGGTGGTCCCAATGAGGACTGAATCACTGTGTTGATGCACAGTAAAACAGGTACTCCCAATGAGGACTGAATCACTGAGTTGGTGCACAGTAAAACAGGTGAACCCAAATGAGGACTGAATCACTGTGTTGGTGCACAGTAAAACAGGTGGTCCCACATGAGGACTGAATCACTGTGTTGATGCACAGTAAAACAGGTAGTCCCAATGAGGACTGAATCACTGTGTTGATGCACAGTAAAACAGGTAGTCCCAATGAGGACTGAATCACTGTGTTGGTGCACAGTAAAACAGGAAGTCCCAAATGAGGACTGAATCACTGTGTTGGTGCACAGTAAAACAGGAAGTCCCAAATGAGGACTGAATCACTGTGTTGATGCACAGTAAAACAGGTCGTCCCAAATGAGGACTGAATCACTGTGTTGATGCACAGTAAAACAGGTAGTCCCAATGAGGACTGAATCACTGTGTTGGTGCACAGTAAAACAGGAAGTCCCAAATGAGGACTGAATCACTGTGTTGGTGCACAGTAAAACAGGAAGTCCCAAATGAGGACTGAATCACTGTGTTGGTGCACAGTAAAACAGGTAGTCCTAATGAGGACTGAATCACTGTGTTGGTGCACAGTAAAACAGGTAGTCCCAGTGAGGACCGAATCACTGTGTTGGTGCACAGTAAAACAGGTACTCCCAATGAGGACTGAATCACTGTGTTGGTGCACATTAAAACAGGTACTCCCAATGAGGACTGAATCACTGTGTTGGTGCACAGTAAAACAGGTAGTCCCAAATGAGGACCGAATCACTGTGTTGGTGCACAGTAAAACAGGTCGTCCCAAATGAGGACTGAATTACTGTGTTGATGCACAGTAAAACAGGTAGTCCCTAATGAGGACTGAATCACTGTGTTGGTGCACAGTAAAACAGGTGGTCCAAAATGAGGACTGAATCACTGTGTTGGTGCACAGTAAAACAGGTGGTCCCAATGAGGACTGAATCACTGTGTTGATGCACAGTAAAACAGGTACTCCCAATGAGGACTGAATCACTGTGTTGGTGCACAGTAAAACAGGTGATCCCAAATGAGGACTGAATCACTGTGTTCGTGCACAGTAAAACAGGTGGTCCCACATCAGGACTGAATCACTGTGTTGATGCACAGTAAAACAGGTAGTCCCAATGAGGACTGAATCACTGTGTTGGTGCACAGTAAAACAGGAAGTCCCAATGAGGACTGAATCACTGTGTTGGTGCACAGTAAAACAGGAAGTCCCAAATGAGGACTGAATCACTGTGTTGGTACACAGTAAAACAGGTAGTCCTAATGAGGACTGAATCACTGTGTTGGTGCACAGTAAAACAGGAAGTCCCAAATGAGGACTGAATCACTGTTTGGTGCACAGTAAAACAGGTACTCCCAATGAGGACCGAATCACTGTGTTGGTGCACAGTAAAACAGGTAGTCCCAATGAGGACTGAATCACTGTGTTGGTGCACAGTAAAACAGGAAGTCCCAAATGAGGACTGAATCACTGTGTTGGTGCACAGTAAAACAGGTAGTCCTAATGAGGACTGAATCACTGTGTTGGTGCACAGTAAAACAGGAAGTCCCAAATGAGGACTGAATCACTGTTTGGTGCACAGTAAAACAGGTAGTCCTAATGAGGACTGAATCACTGTGTTGGTGCACAGTAAAACAGGTACTCCCAATGAGGACTGAATCACTGTGTTGGTGCACAGTAAAACAGGTAGTCCCAAATGAGGACCGAATCACTGTGTTGATGCACAGTAAAACAGGTACTCCCAATGAGGACTGAATCACTGTGTTGGTGCACAGTAAAACAGGTGAACCCAAATGAGGACTGAATCACTGTGTTGGTGCACAGTAAAACAGGTGGTCCCACATGAGGACTGAATCACTGTGTTGATGCACAGTAAAACAGGTAGTCCCAATGAGGACTGAATCACTGTGTTGATGCACAGTAAAACAGGTAGTCCCAATGAGGACTGAATCACTGTGTTGATGCACAGTAAAACAGGTAGTCCCAATGAGGACTGAATCACTGTGTTGGTGCACAGTAAAACAGGAAGTCCCAAATGAGGACTGAATCACTGTGTTGGTGCACAGTAAAACAGGAAGTCCCAAATGAGGACTGAATCACTGTATTGATGCACAGTAAAACAGGTAGTCCCAATGAGGACTGAATCACTGTGTTGGTGCACAGTAAAACAGGAAGTCCCAAATGAGGACTGAATCACTGTGTTGGTGCACAGTAAAACAGGAAGTCCCAAATGAGGACTGAATCACTGTGTTGGTGCACAGTAAAACAGGTAGTCCTAATGAGGACTGAATCACTGTGTTGGTGCACAGTAAAACAGGTAGTCCCAGTGAGGACCGAATCACTGTGTTGGTGCACAGTAAAACAGGTACTCCCAATGAGGACTGAATCACTGTGTTGGTGCACATTAAAACAGGTACTCCCAATGAGGACTGAATCACTGTGTTGGTGCAAAGTAAAACAGGTGGTCCCAAATGAGGACTGAATCACTGTGTTGGTGCACAGTAAAACAGGTGGTCCCACATGAGGACTGAATCACTGTGTTGATGCACAGTAAAACAGGTAGTCCCAATGAGGACTGAATCACTGTGTTGGTGCACAGTAAAACAGGAAGTCCCAATGAGGACTGAATCACTGTGTTGGTGCACAGTAAAACAGGAAGTCCCAAATGAGGACTGAATCACTGTGTTGGTGCACAGTAAAACAGGTAGTCCTAATGAGGACTGAATCACTGTGTTGGTGCACAGTAAAACAGGAAGTCCCAAATGAGGACTGAATCACTGTTTGGTGCACAGTAAAACAGGTAGTCCCAATGAGGACTGAATCACTGTGTTGGTGCACAGTAAAACAGGAAGTCCCAAATGAGGACTGAATCACTGTGTTGGTGCACAGTAAAACAGGTAGTCCTAATGAGGACTGAATCACTGTGTTGGTGCACAGTAAAACAGGAAGTCCCAAATGAGGACTGAATCACTGTTTGGTGCACAGTAAAACAGGTAGTCCTAATGAGGACTGAATCACTGTGTTGGTGCACAGTAAAACAGGTACTCCCAATGAGGACTGAATCACTGTGTTGGTGCACAGTAAAACAGGTAGTCCCAAATGAGGACCGAATCACTGTGTTGGTGCACAGTAAAACAGGTCGTCCCAAATGAGGACTGAATTACTGTGTTGATGCACAGTAAAACAGGTAGTCCCTAATGAGGACTGAATCACTGTGTTGGTGCACAGTAAAACAGGTGGTCCAAAATGAGGACTGAATCACTGTGTTGGTGCACAGTAAAACAGGTGGTCCCAATGAGGACTGAATCACTGTGTTGATGCACAGTAAAACAGGTACTCCCAATGAGGACTGAATCACTGTGTTGGTGCACAGTAAAACAGGTACTCCCAATGAGGACTGAATCACTGTGTTGGTGCACAGTAAAACAGGAAGTCCCAAATGAGGACTGAATCACTGTGTTGGTGCACAGTAAAACAGGAAGTCCCAAATGAGGACTGAATCACTGTGTTGGTGCACAGTAAAACAGGTAGTCCTAATGAGGACTGAATCACTGTGTTGGTGCACAGTAAAACAGGAAGTCCCAAATGAGGACTGAATCACTGTTTGGTGCACAGTAAAACAGGTAGTCCTAGTGAGGACTGAATCACTGTGTTGGTGCACAGTAAAACAGGTAGTCCCAATGAGGACCGAATCACTGTGTTGGTGCACAGTAAAACAGGTAGTCCCAATGAGGACTGAATCACTGTGTTGGTGCACAGTAAAACAGGTAGTCCCAATGAGGACTGAATCACTGTGTTGGTGCACAGTAAAACAGGTAGTCCCAAATGAGGACTGAATCACTGTTTGGTGCACAGTAAAACAGGTAGTCCTAATGAGGACTGAATCACTGTGTTGGTGCACAGTAAAACAGGTAGTCCCAATGAGGACCGAATCACTGTGTTGGTGCACAGTAAAACAGGTAGTCCCAATGAGGACTGAATCACTGTGTTGGTGCACAGTAAAACAGGAAGTCCCAAATGAGGACTGAATCACTGTTTGGTGCACAGTAAAACAGGTACTCCCAATGATGACCGAATCACTGTGTTGGTGCACAGTAAAACAGGTAGTCCCAATGAGGACTGAATCACAGTGTTGGTGCACAGTAAAACAGGTAGTCCCAATGAGGACTGAATCACTGTGTTGGTGCACAGTAAAACAGGTAGTCCCAATGAGGACTGAATCACTGTGTTGGTGCACAGTAAAACAGGTAGTCTTAAATGAGGACTGAATCACTGTGTTGGTGCACAGTAAAACAGGTAATCCTAATGAGGACTGAATCACTGTGTTGATGCACAGTAAAACAGGTGGTCCCAAATGAGGACTGAATCACTGTGTTGGTGCACAGTAAAACAGGTAGTCCCAATGAGGACTGAATCACTGTGTTGGTGCACAGTAAAACAGGTGGTCCCAAATGAGGACCGAATCACTGTGTTGGTGCACAGTAAAACAGGTCGTCCCAAATGAGAACTGAATCACTGTGTTGATGCACAGTAAAACAGGTAGTCCCAAATGAGGACTGAATCACTGTGTTGGTGCACAGTGAAACAGGTGGTCCCAAATAAGGACTGAATCACTGTGTTGGTGCACAGCAAAACAGGTAGTCCCAAATGAGGACCGAATCACTGTGTTGGTGCACAGTAAAACAGGTCGTCCCAAATGAGGACTGAATCACTGTGTTGATGCACAGTAAAACAGGTAGTCCCAAATGAGGACTGAATCACTGTGTTGGTGCACAGTAAAACAGGTGGTCCCAAATGAGGACTGAATCACTGTGTTGGTGCACAGTAAAACAGGTGGTCCTAATGAGGACTGAATCAATGTGTTGATGCACAGTAAAACAGGTACTCCCAATGAGGACTGAATCACTCTGTTGGTGCACAGTAAAACAGGTGGTCCCAAATGAGGACTGAATCACTGTGTTGGTGCACAGTAAAACAGGTGGTCCCACATGAGGACTGAATCACTGTGTTGATGCACAGTAAAACAGGTAGTCCCAATGAGGACTGAATCACTGTGTTGGTGCACAGTAAAAACAGGTAGTCCCAGTGGGAACCGAATCACTGTGTTGGTGCACAGTAAAACAGGTACTCCCAATGAGGACTGAATCACTGTGTTGGTGCACAGTAAAACAGGTAGTCCCAAATGAGGACCGAATCACTGTGTTGGTGCACAGTAAAACAGGTAGTCCCAATGAGTACTGAATCACTGTGTTGGTGCACAGTAAAACAGGTGGTCCCAAATGAGGACTGAATCTCTGTGTTGGTGCAGAGTAAAACAGGTGGTCCCAAATGAGGACCGAATCACTGTGATGATGAACAGTAAAACAGGTACTCCCAATGAGGACTGAATCACTGTGTTGGTGCACAGTAAAACAGGTCGTCCCAAATGAGGACTGAATCATTGTGTTGATGCACAGTAAAACAGGTAGTCCCAAATGAGGACTGAATCACTGTGTTGGTGCACAGCAAAACAGGTAGTCCCAAATGAGGACCGAATCACTGTGTTGGTGCACAGTAAAACAGGTCGTCCCAAATGAGGACTGAATCACTGTGTTGATGCACAGTAAAACAGGTAGTCCCAAATGAGGACTGAATCACTGTGTTGGTGCACAGTAAAACAGGTGGTCCCAAATGAGGACTGAATCACTGTGTTGGTGCACAGTAAAACAGGTGGTCCTAATGAGGACTGAATCAATGTGTTGATGCACAGTAAAACAGGTACTCCCAATGAGGACTGAATCACTCTGTTGGTGCACAGTAAAACAGGTGGTCCCAAATGAGGACTGAATCACTGTGTTGGTGCACAGTAAAACAGGTGGTCCCACATGAGGACTGAATCACTGTGTTGATGCACAGTAAAACAGGTAGTCCCAATGAGGACTGAATCACTGTGTTGGTGCACAGTAAAAACAGGTAGTCCCAGTGGGAACCGAATCACTGTGTTGGTGCACAGTAAAACAGGTACTCCCAATGAGGACTGAATCACTGTGTTGGTGCACAGTAAAACAGGTAGTCCCAAATGAGGACCGAATCACTGTGTTGGTGCACAGTAAAACAGGTAGTCCCAATGAGTACTGAATCACTGTGTTGGTGCACAGTAAAACAGGTGGTCCCAAATGAGGACTGAATCTCTGTGTTGGTGCAGAGTAAAACAGGTGGTCCCAAATGAGGACCGAATCACTGTGATGATGAACAGTAAAACAGGTACTCCCAATGAGGACTGAATCACTGTGTTGGTGCACAGTAAAACAGGTCGTCCCAAATGAGGACTGAATCATTGTGTTGATGCACAGTAAAACAGGTAGTCCCAAATGAGGACTGAATCACTGTGTTGGTGCACAGTAAAACAGGTGGTCCCAATGAGGACTGAATCACTGTGTTGGTGCACAGTAAAACAGGTACTCCAAATGAGGACTGAATCACTGTGTTGGTGCACAGTAAAACAGGTACTCCCAATGAGGACTGAATCACTGTGTTGGTGCACAGTAAAACAGGTAGTCCCAATGAGGACTGAATCACTGTGTTGGTGCACAGTAAAACAGGTGGTCCCAAATGAGGACTGAATCACTGTGTTGGTGCAGAGTAAAACAGGTGGTCCCAAATGAGGACCGAATCACTGTGTTGATGCACAGTAAAACAGGTACTCCCAATGAGGACTGAATCACTGTGTTGGTGCACAGTAAAACAGGTACTCCCAATGAGGACTGAATCACTGTGTTGGTGCACAGTAAAACAGGTGGTCCCAAATGAGGACTGAATCACTGTGTTGGTGCACAGTAAAACAGGTGGTCCCACATGAGGACTGAATCACTGTGTTGATGCACAGTAAAACAGGTAGTCCCAATGAGGACTGAATCACTGTGTTGGTGCACAGTAAAACAGGAAGTCCCAAATGAGGACTGAATCACTGTGTTGATGCACAGTAAAACAGGTGGTCCCAAATGAGGACTGAATCACTGTGTTGGTGCACAGTAAAACAGGTGGTCCCAATGAGGACTGAATCACTGTGTTGATGCACAGTAAAACAGGTACTCCCAATGAGAACTGAATCACTGTGTTGGTGCACAGTAAAACAGGTGAACCCAAATGAGGACTGAATCACTGTGTTGGTGCACAGTAAAACAGGTCGTCCCACATGAGGACTGAATCACTGTGTTGATGCACAGTAAAACAGGTAGTCCCAATGAGGACTCAATCACTGGGTTGGTGCACAGTAAAACAGGAAGTCCCAAATGAGGACTGAATCACTGTGTTGATGCACAGTAAAACAGGAAGTCCCAAATGAGGACTGAATCACTGTGTTGGTGCACAGTAAAACAGGTAGTCCCAATGAGGACTGAATCACTGTGTTGGTGCACAGTAAAACAGGAAGTCCCAAATGAGGACTGAATCACTGTGTTGGTGCACAGTAAAACAGGTAGTCCTAATGAGGACTGAATCACTGTGTTGGTGCACAGTAAAACAGGTAGTCCCAGTGAGGACCGAATCACTGTGTTGGTGCACAGTAAAACAGGTACTCCCAATGAGGACTGAATCACTGTGTTGGTGCACAGTAAAACATGTACTCCCAATGAGGACTGAATCACTGTGTTGGTGCACAGTAAAACAGGTAGTCCCAAATGAGGACCGAATCACTGTGTTGGTGCACAGTAAAACAGGTCGTCCCAAATGAGGACTGAATTACTGTGTTGATGCACAGTAAAACAGGTAGTCCCAAATGAGGACTGAATCACTGTGTTGGTGCACAGTAAAACAGGTGGTCCCAAATGAGGACTGAATCACTGTGTTGGTGCACAGTAAAACAGGTGGTCCCAATGAGGACTGAATCACTGTGTTGATGCACAGTAAAACAGGTACTCCCAATGAGGACTGAATCACTGTGTTGGTGCACAGTAAAACAGGTGGTCCCAAATGAGGACTGAATCACTGTGTTGATGCACAGTAAAACAGGTAGTCCCAATGAGGACTGAATCACTGTGTTGGTGCACAGTAAAACAGGAAGTCCCAAATGAGGACTGAATCACTGTGTTGATGCACAGTAAAACAGGTGGTCCCAAATGAGGACTGAATCACTGTGTTGGTGCACAGTAAAACAGGTGGTCCCAATGAGGACTGAATCACTGTGTTGATGCACAGTAAAACAGGTACTCCCAATGAGGACTGAATCACTGTGTTGGTGCACAGTAAAACAGGTGAACCCAAATGAGGACTGAATCACTGTGTTGGTGCACAGTAAAACAGGTGGTCCCACATGAGGACTGAATCACTGTGTTGATGCACAGTAAAACAGGTAGTCCCAATGAGGACTCAATCACTGGGTTGGTGCACAGTAAAACAGGAAGTCCCAAATGAGGACTGAATCACTGTGTTGATGCACAGTAAAACAGGAAGTCCCAAATGAGGACTGAATCACTGTGTTGGTGCACAGTAAAACAGGTAGTCCTAATGAGGACTGAATCACTGTGTTGGTGCACAGTAAAACAGGTAGTCCCAGTGAGGACCGAATCACTGTGTTGGTGCACAGTAAAACAGGTACTCCCAATGAGGACTGAATCACTGTGTTGGTGCACAGTAAAACAGGTACTCCCAATGAGGACTGAATCACTGTGTTGGTGCACAGTAAAACAGGTAGTCCCAAATGAGGACCGAATCACTGTGTTGGTGCACAGTAAAACAGGTCGTCCCAAATGAGGACTGAATTACTGTGTTGATGCACAGTAAAACAGGTAGTCCCAAATGAGGACTGAATCACTGTGTTGGTGCACAGTAAAACAGGTGGTCCCAAATGAGGACTGAATCACTGTGTTGGTGCACAGTAAAACAGGTGGTCCCAATGAGGACTGAATCACTGTGTTGATGCACAGTAAAACAGGTACTCCCAATGAGGACTGAATCACTGTGTTGGTGCACAGTAAAACAGGTGGTCCCAAATGAGGACTGAATCACTGTGTTGGTGCACAGTAAAACAGGTGGTCCCACATGAGGACTGAATCACTGTGTTGATACACAGTAAAACAGGTAGTCCCAATGAGGACTGAATCACTGTGTTGGTGCACAGTAAAACAGGAAGTCCCAAATGAGGACTGAATCACTGTGTTGATGCACAGTAAAACAGGAAGTCCCAAATGAGGACTGAATCACTGTGTTGGTGCACAGTAAAACAGGTAGTCCTAATAAGGACTGAATCACTGTGTTGGTGCACAGTAAAACAGGTACTCCCAATGAGGACTGAATCACTGTGTTGATGCACAGTAAAACAGGTAGTCCCAATGAGGACTGAATCACTGTGTTGGTGCACAGTAAAACAGGAAGTCCCAAATGAGGACTGAATCACTGTTTGCTGCACAGTAAAACAGGTAGTCCCAATGAGGACCGAATCACTGTGTTGGTGCACAGTAAAACAGGTAGTCCCAATGAGGACTGAATCACTGTGTTGGTGCACAGTAAAACAGGTAGTCCCAATGAGGACTGAATCACTGTGTTGGTGCACAGTAAAACAGGTAGTCCCAAATGAGGACTGAATCACTGTGTTGGTGCACAGTAAAACAGGTAGTCCTAATGAGGACTGAATCACTGTGTTGATGCACAGTAAAACAGGTGGTCCCAAATGAGGACTGAATCACTGTGTTGGTGCACAGTAAAACAGGTAGTCCCAATGAGGACTGAATCACTGTGTTGGTGCACAGTAAAACAGGTGGTCCCAAATGAGGACCGAATCACTGTGTTGGTGCACAGTAAAACAGGTCGTCCCAAATGAGGACTGAATCACTGTGTTGATGCACAGTAAAACAGGTAGTCCCAAATGAGGACTGAATCACTGTGTTGGTGCACAGTAAAACAGGTGGTCCCAAATAAGGACTGAATCACTGTGTTGGTGCACAGTAAAACAGGTAGTCCCAAATGAGGACCGAATCACTGTGTTGTTGCACAGTAAAACAGGTCGTCCCAAATGAGGACTGAATCACTGTGTTGATGCACAGTAAAACAGGTAGTCCCAAATGAGGACTGAATCACTGTGTTGGTGCACAGTAAAACAGGTGGTCCCAAATGAGGACTGAATCACTGTGTTGGTGCACAGTAAAACAGGTGGTCCCAATGAGGACTGAATCACTGTGTTGATGCACAGTAAAACAGGTACTCCCAATGAGGACTGAATCACTGTGTTGGTGCACAGTAAAACAGGTGGTCCCAAATGAGGACTGAATCACTGTGTTGGTGCACAGTAAAACAGGTGGTCCCACATGAGGACTGAATCACTGTGTTGATGCACAGTAAAACAGGTAGTCCCAATGAGGACTGAATCACTGTGTTGGTGCACAGTAAAACAGGTAGTCCCAATGAGGACTGAATCACTGTGTTGGTGCACAGTAAAACAGGTACTCCCAATGAGGACTGAATCACTGTGTTGGTGCACAGTAAAACAGGTAGTCCCAATGAGGACTGAATCACTGTGTTGGTGCACAGTAAAACAGGTACTCCCAATGAGGACTGAATCACTGTGTTGGTGCACAGTAAAACAGGTAGTCCCAATGAGGACTGAATCACTGTGTTGGTGCACAGTAAAACAGGTACTCCCAATGAGGACTGAATCACTGTGTTGGTGCACAGTAAAACAGGAAGTCCCAAATGAGGACTGAATCACTGTGTTGGTGCACAGTAAAACAGGTACTCCCAATGAGGACTGAATCACTGTGTTGGTGCACAGTAAAACAGGTAGTCCCAATGAGGACTGAATCACTGTGTTGGTGCACAGTAAAACAGGTACTTCCAATGAGGACTGAATCACTGTGTTGGTGCACAGTAAAACAGGTACTCCCAATGAGGACTGAATCACTGTGTTGGTGCACAGTAAAACAGGTAGTCCCAAATGAGGACTGAATCACTGTGTTGGTGCACAGTAAAACAGGTAAACCCAAATTGTGACCGAATCACTGTGTTGGTGCACAGTAAAACAGGTACTCCCAATGAGGACTGAATCACTACGTTGGTGCACAGTAAAACAGGTAGTCCCAAATGAGGACTGAATCACTGTGTTGGTGCACAGTTAAACAGGTGGTCCCAAATGAGGAATTAATCACTGTGTTGGTGCACAGTAAAACAGGTACTCCCAATGAGGACTGAATCACTGTGTTGGTGCACAGTAAAACAGGTACTCCCAATGGGGACTGAATCACTGTGTTGGTGCACAGTAAAAGAGGTAGTCCCAATGAGGACTGAATCACTGTGTTGGTGCACAGTAAAACAGGTGGTCCCAAATGAGGACTGAATCACTGTGTTGGTGCAGAGTAAAACAGGTGGTCCCAAATAAGGACCGAGTCACTGTGTTGATGCACAGTAAAACAGGTACTCCCAATGAGGACTGAATCACTGTGTTGGTGCACAGTAAAACAGGTACTCCCAATGAGGACTGAATCACTGTGTTGGTGCACAGTAAAACAGGTGGTCCCAAATGAGGACTGAATCACTGTGTTGGTGCACAGTAAAACAGGTGGTCCCACATGAGGACTGAATCACTGTGTTGATGCACAGTAAAACAGGTAGTCCCAATGAGGACTGAATCACTGTGTTGGTGCACAGTAAAACAGGAAGTACCAAATGAGGACTGAATCACTGTGTTGATGCACAGTAAAACAGGTCGTCCCAAATTAGGACTGAATCACTGTGTTGGTGCACAGTAAAACAGGTGGTCTCAAATGAGGACTGAATCACTGTGTTGGTGCACAGTAAAACAGGTAGTCCTAATGAGGACTGAATCACTGTGTTGGTGCACAGTAAAACAGGTAGTCCCAGTGAGGACCGAATCACTGTGTTGGTGCACAGTAAAACAGGTACTCCCAATGAGGACTGAATCACTGTGTTGGTGCACAGTAAAACAGGTACTCCCAATGAGGACTGAATCACTGTGTTGGTGCACAGTAAAACAGGTAGTCCCAAATGAGGACCGAATCACTGTGTTGGTGCACAGTAAAACAGGTCGTCCCAAATGAGGACTGAATTACTGTGTTGATGCACAGTAAAACAGGTAGTCCCAAATGAGGACTGAATCACTGTGTTGGTGCACAGTAAAACAGGTGGTCCCAAATGAGGACTGAATCACTGTGTTGGTGCACAGTAAAACAGGTGGTCCCAATGAGGACTGAATCACTGTGTTGATGCACAGTAAAACAGGTACTCCCAATGAGGACTGAATCACTGTGTTGGTGCACAGTAAAACAGGTGGTCCCAAATGAGGACTGAATCACTGTGTTGGTGCACAGTAAAACAGGTGGTCCCACATGAGGACTGAATCACTGTGTTGATGCACAGTAAAACAGGTAGTCCCAATGAGGACTGAATCACTGTGTTGGTGCACAGTAAAACAGGAAGTCCCAAATGAGGACTGAATCACTGTGTTGATGCACAGTAAAACAGGAAGTCCCAAATGAGGACTGAATCACTGTGTTGGTGCACAGTAAAACAGGTAGTCCTAATGAGGACTGAATCACTGTGTTGGTGCACAGTAAAACAGGTACTCCCAATGAGGACTGAATCACTGTGTTGATGCACAGTAAAACAGGTAGTCCCAATGAGGACTGAATCACTGTGTTGGTGCACAGTAAAACAGGAAGTCCCAAATGAGGACTGAATCACTGTTTGCTGCACAGTAAAACAGGTAGTCCCAATGAGGACCGAATCACTGTGTTGGTGCACAGTAAAACAGGTAGTCCCAATGAGGACTGAATCACTGTGTTGGTGCACAGTAAAACAGGTAGTCCCAATGAGGACTGAATCACTGTGTTGGTGCACAGTAAAACAGGTAGTCCCAAATGAGGACTGAATCACTGTGTTGGTGCACAGTAAAACAGGTAGTCCTAATGAGGACTGAATCACTGTGTTGATGAACAGTAAAACAGGTGGTCCCAAATGAGGACTCAATCACTGTGTTGGTGCACAGTAAAACAGGTAGTCCCAATGAGGACTGAATCACTGTGTTGGTGCACAGTAAAACAGGTGGTCCCAAATGAGGACCGAATCACTGTGTTGGTGCACAGTAAAACAGGTCGTCCCAAATGAGGACTGAATCACTGTGTTGATGCACAGTAAAACAGGTAGTCCCAAATGAGGACTGAATCACTGTGTTGGTGCACAGTAAAACAGGTGGTCCCAAATAAGGACTGAATCACTGTGTTGGTGCACAGTAAAACAGGTAGTCCCAAATGAGGACCGAATCACTGTGTTGTTGCACAGTAAAACAGGTCGTCCCAAATGAGGACTGAATCACTGTGTTGATGCACAGTAAAACAGGTAGTCCCAAATGAGGACTGAATCACTGTGTTGGTGCACAGTAAAACAGGTGGTCCCAAATGAGGACTGAATCACTGTGTTGGTGCACAGTTAAACAGGTGGTCTCAATGAGGACTGAATCACTGTGTTGATGCACAGTAAAACAGGTACTCCCAATGAGGACTGAATCACTCTGTTGGTGCACAGTAAAACAGGTGGTCCCAAATGAGGACTGAATCACTGTGTTGGTGCACAGTAAAACAGGTGGTCCCACATGAGGACTGAATCACTGTGTTGGTGCACAGTAAAACAGGTAGTCCCAATGAGGACTGAATCACTGTGTTGGTGCACAGTAAAACAGGTACTCCCAATGAGGACTGAATCACTGTGTTGGTGCACAGTAAAACAGGTAGTCCCAATGAGGACTGAATCACTGTGTTGGTGCACAGTAAAACAGGTACTCCCAATGAGGACTGAATCACTGTGTTGGTGCACAGTAAAACAGGTAGTCCCAATGAGGACTGAATCACTGTGTTGGTGCACAGTAAAACAGGTACTCCCAATGAGGACTGAATCACTGTGTTGGTGCACAGTAAAACAGGAAGTCCCAAATGAGGACTGAATCACTGTGTTGGTGCACAGTAAAACAGGTACTCCCAATGAGGACTGAATCACTGTGTTGGTGCACAGTAAAACAGGTAGTCCCAATGAGGACTGAATCACTGTGTTGGTGCACAGTAAAACAGGTACTTCCAATGAGGACTGAATCACTGTGTTGGTGCACAGTAAAACAGGTACTCCCAATGAGGACTGAATCACTGTGTTGGTGCACAGTAAAACAGGTAGTCCCAAATGAGGACTGAATCACTGTGTTGGTGCACAGTAAAACAGGTAAACCCAAATGAGGACCGAATCACTGTGTTGGTGCACAGTAAAACAGGTACTCCCAATGAGGACTGAATCACTACGTTGGTGCACAGTAAAACAGGTAGTCCCAAATGAGGACTGAATCACTGTGTTGGTGCACAGTTAAACAGGTGGTCCCAAATGAGGAATTAATCACTGTGTTGGTGCACAGTAAAACAGGTACTCCCAATGAGGACTGAATCACTGTGTTGGTGCACAGTAAAACAGGTACTCCCAATGGGGACTGAATCACTGTGTTGGTGCACAGTAAAAGAGGTAGTCCCAATGAGGACTGAATCACTGTGTTGGTGCACAGTAAAACAGGTGGTCCCAAATGAGGACTGAATCACTGTGTTGGTGCAGAGTAAAACAGGTGGTCCCAAATGAGGACCGAGTCACTGTGTTGATGCACAGTAAAACAGGTACTCCCAATGAGGACTGAATCACTTTGTTGGTGCACAGTAAAACAGGTACTCCCAATGAGGACTGAATCACTGTGTTGGTGCACAGTAAAACAGGTGGTCCCAAATGAGGACTGAATCACTGTGTTGGTGCACAGTAAAACAGGTGGTCCCACATGAGGACTGAATCACTGTGTTGATGCACAGTAAAACAGGTAGTCCCAATGAGGACTGAATCACTGTGTTGGTGCACAGTAAAACAGCAAGTACCAAATGAGGACTGAATCACTGTGTTGATGCACAGTAAAACAGGTCGTCCCAAATTAGGACTGAATCACTGTGTTGGTGCACAGTAAAACAGGTGGTCTCAAATGAGGACTGAATCACTGTGTTGGTGCACAGTAAAACAGGTGGTCCCAATGAGGACTGAATCACTGTGTTGATGCACAGTAAAACAGGTACTCCCAATGAGGACTGAATCACTGTGTTGGTGCACAGTAAAACAGGTGGTCCCAAATGAGGACTGAATCACTGTGTTGGTGCACAGTAAAACAGGTGGTCCCACATGAGGACTGAATCACTGTGTTGATGCACAGTAAAACAGGTAGTCCCAATGAGGACTGAATCACTGTGTTGGTGCACAGTAAAACAGGAAGTCCCAAATGAGGACTGAATCACTGT
Organism: Cyrtodaria siliqua; assembly: GCA_037043455.1. Lineage (NCBI taxonomy): Eukaryota > Metazoa > Mollusca > Bivalvia > Adapedonta > Hiatellidae > Cyrtodaria > Cyrtodaria siliqua. The sequence continues at coordinate 120,141 of JAWPHD010005123.1, forward strand.
GTTGATGCACAGTAAAACAGGTAGTCCCAAATGAGGACTGAATCACTGTGTTGGTGCACAGTAAAACAGGTAGTCCTAATGAGGACTGAATCACTGTGTTGGTGCACAGTAAAACAGGAAGTCCCAAATGAGGACTGAATCACTGTGTTGATGCACAGTAAAACAGGTAGTCCCAATGAGGACCGAATCACTGTGTTGGTGCACAGTAAAACAGGTAGTCCTAATGAGGACTGAATCACTGTGTTGGTGCACAGTAAAACAGGTAGTCCCAATGAGGACCGAATCACTGTGTTGGTGCACAGTAAAACAGGTAGTCCTAATGAGGACTGAATCACTGTGTTGATGCACAGTAAAACAGGTGGTCCCAAATGAGGACCGAATCACTGTGTTGGTGCACAGTAAAACAGGTACTCCCAATGAGGACTGAATCACTGTGTTGGTGCACAGTAAAACAGGTAGTCCCAATGAGGACTGAATCACTGTGTTGGTGCACAGTAAAACAGGTGGTCCCAAATGAGGACCGAATCACTGTGTTGGTGCACAGTAAAACAGGTCGTCCCAAATGAGGACTGAATCACTGTGTTGATGCACAGTAAAACAGGTAGTCCCAAATGAGGACTGAATCACTGTGTTGGTGCACAGTAAAACAGGTGGTCCCAAATGAGGACTGAATCACTGTGTTGGTGCACAGTAAAACAGGTAGTCCCAAATGAGGACCGAATCACTGTGTTGGTGCACAGTAAAACAGGTCGTCCCAAATGAGGACTGAATCACTGTGTTGATGCACAGTAAAACAGGTGGTCCCAAATGAGGACTGAATCACTGTGTTGGTGCACAGTAAAACAGGTGGTCCCAAATGAGGACTGAATCACTGTGTTGGTGCACAGTAAAACAGATGGTCCCAATGAGGACTGAATCACTGTGTTGATGCACAGTAAACCAGGTACTCCCAATGAGGACTGAATCACTGTGTTGGTGCACAGTAAAACAGGTGGTCCCAAATGAGGACTGAATCACTGTGTTGGTGCACAGTAAAACAGGTGGTCCCACATGAGGACTGAATCACTGTGTTGATGCACAGTAAAACAGGTAGTCCCAATGAGGACTGAATCACTGTGTTGGTGCACAGTAAAACAGGAAGTCCCAAATGAGGACTGAATCACTGTGTTGGTGCACAGTAAAACAGGTACTCCCAATGAGGACTGAATCACTGTGTTGGTGCACAGTAAAACAGGTAGTCCCAATGAGGACTGAATCACTGTGTTGGTGCACAGTAAAACAGGTACTCCCAATGAGGACTGAATCACTGTGTTGGTGCACAGTAAAACAGGTACTCCCAATGAGGACTGAATCACTGTGTTGGTGCACAGTAAAACAGGTAGTCCTAAATGAGGACCGAATCACTGTGTTGGTGCACAGTAAAACAGGTAGTCCTAAATGAGGACCGAATCACTGTGTTGGTGCACAGTAAAACAGGTAGTCCCAAATGTGTTCATGAATCATATAATCCGTTCAGACACCTGAACTATTTATAATTATTTGAAACTATACATTATAAAATGCATGTTGATAATATAAGATGCAACAACTCTCGGGCTCACTAGCACCGACCTAATCTTATTTAACGAAACAAAGATTAGGCATAATGATCTCAAATGACCAGTTAGTATTAACACATCGGATACATTTAGCACTACCATAAATTGTGCAATAAGCATCAAGTTGCATCTATAAGTACGTTTGAATTGTCCACTTTATATACAAGCTTACCACTAAACGTTATCAAAGACAAGCCTATTTCTCGTATTGAACATTAAATCCGTTTAATTATATAATTTAAACAATTACACTATTTGGAATTGCAAGTAGTTTGCGAAAACCCTTTTTTCTTATAAGATAATACTTTCGTCAGGTATGGTACAACTATTTATAGACAAAGTGTTGGTATCCCAAAGGACACGAACGTTGCAACTATTGAAGCTAACTTGTGCGTACTTTTATTACTATGAAGAGAGTCCCTGCTAAATATTTAATCAGGTACATGCACTCAGAACTCAGACAGATGTCATGTAAGCTTTTAATACAACCTCTCGGTATTAGAATGATATTTTAAACATTGACAACACCCTTTCTACTATGGTAATTAAGGTCTACCCTAAGCAACTTCGAATTCCACTCATGTTCGACTTTTACATTTACTTCAACTCAACAAAGCTAATAGTTTTGATACTTTCGTGTCCTTTATGACAAGAAAGTTGATTTCAATGTTGATACTGTTAATTATCCCGATTTACATGGGAATGCTCCCCGGGCGCTGAAAATTGAGTTTATTTTTCTAAATTGTTTTTTTTTTTAAGGCCTTGTAATCGATAAAACTACTTGGTCTGGTCACTGTTTTACCATACATATATAATGTATGATAATGATGCAACTAAATGCTTTCAAATAAAAGCTAGACATATTGCGGAATTAAAGTGGATGAAAAAGTTGATGACAACTTCAATCAACACAGACATATTTTACAAAGCCTAATATCGTCTACATTGTCGATTATAAAGCGTGAATCTAGGTTTCCGGGTCGTAGACGTAATGATATCATCAAACGGAAATTGCATGTAACTATGTCGGTCGCTGATTGACATACTGTCTTGAAATCACGCTTTGCTTTCACATCTCACCACGTTATCCATTGTGTTTCACTTAAGTTAATAGATGAGACAAGATAGACACTTTTCATTCTTACAGATCCATTGTATAACATTGCTTAATTTCAAGCTATACGCAACATGTTTCCGAACTCATATTAACAAGGTGTCTGATCTCCTCTTACCATTTCTAAAACTACTATCTTAATAAGGGTATTGATTTTCTTGATATTTCTAGTATATATCGAGGCAATCGTGTCGTTGAGTCTATTCCTAAATACATTTTAAATAAAAGTGCTTTAATTTTATTATAAGTATAAAAAACGCATTTACAAATGCTATATGGTAGTATTATTTCAAACTACATCAACATAGTTTCGAAACTTTGCATTGAAAATAAGACTCCTTAGGACTGGAAAAGACTTCCCAAGTTCTAATAAAATGGGACCGTGCAAATAAAGAAATCCCCGCCAAGTTCTATATATCTTTTAACAAATTAGGCAGCATTAATAGGTAATTTTAATACAATAAAGAGATCATAATGTATACATGATTATACAAATAACAAAATAGCCTGGAAAGCCACAACGACGAAAGTACTCAGTGACTTGACGGAAGCCAGAGCAACAAGAACATAAACCAGCACGACAGGGCATGGTTGGGTACAACATCACACGTTACCGTCAAACAAACGCCCTTAACAATACGTCTTGTAGAATTCCATGGTCCTCAAAAATCAAACCGGATTATCTACTTGTCGCAAATTCAGGCCGCTAAGTGTATATGCATTTGCATTCATAGTGCAGATGTTCTTGTATTACCATAGTATCACTTTGCGACAAATATAGTTTCAATTCGCGACAAACGCGTGACAAGTGATTTGCAGCCAATGCCAACAATATTTGTATCAATATCCTAATGAAACTGGCAATTATAAACACACCATATGTAAAAGTGAACGAGGAACAACAGGGTTTGAAAGGTCTATATTTTGTATAGAAAAAATGCAAGATAAAGTATATATTAAAGTATATGCAAACTAAAGGCCATTTTGATACAAGAATATGATACTAAATACAACTAAATTGCCCCGGCCAGCATGCCGAGCCCACATGTGTAAAATAATTGAGAGAGATAAAAATATCCCACCATTGAAGTATATTTGATAACAGGAAGACATTGATGAATTTAGGTCTACATATCACACCATTAGATGGTCCAGGATTCAGAGGTTGGACGTGAGCTATATTTTAGAGAAAAGAGGTATTAGCGACTAAAATGGTATTAATAAATACTGAAAAGGGGATCCCTTGGAAGCAACAAACAAAAACAAAAGATACAAGTAGCAGACTCGGTTTTATTGAGTCTGTTCATGACAGGTAATGTAAAGTGAATCATCTCTGACGACTCCCAGCACCGGCTGAAGTAATTGTCTACTTTAAAGCCACAACAAATGGGATTGATGATCCAAAAGGACCAGTAAGTAATAACACTACCGATTTGTAGTTAAGCCATGTTTGTTTTTAATCTTGTCTTGTCGTACCCTTAACGGTTTGTTCTCTTGTTGCTCGGGCTTCTGCCAAGTCAATGAGTACTTACTTTGCGGCTTTCTAGGCTTTTGTGTTTTTATATTATCTATACATGATCGTTTATGCGTTTTACTTATATTGCCTATTAATGCGGCCTTGTTTGTTAGAGAGTATAACCTGGCGGTGATATCTTTATTTACACTGTCCCGTTTATTGGGATGACAATAAGCTAAGAGTGAGGTTTGGTGCACCCTAGAACCTGGTATAAACACCCAGAGGCCTTTTGTTTGCACTGACCGTTCCAAGGCGGTAGCCCTATTGTCAACCCGTTTGTGTTTGTGATGTCTTATTTTTCCTTTTATTCAGTTTATGGTTGAATGCTACTTTTCCTATTCGATTTTTAATTCTACCTTTAAAGTTGTTCTTTTTTTCTGTGTGTGTTTGTGGTCGACTTTCGTCTTTAAATGCTACTTTTGCTATTCGATTTTTATATTTACTTTCAGTTGATGAGTAAAAAACACATTTCTCCCAATTAGAAGCTGAGATTCAGAGTTGTATTTATATTAAAAAAATGGTTACTGCGAAGACAATGTTGTCTCTCCATGTTCTATTGATGAGATGAAGACACTGATGTAGCCTGTATGTAACATGTGTATAGTATATTACAGTGAAGACAATGTTGTCACGCCATGCTCTATTGATGAGATGAAGACACTAATATAGCCTATATGTAAACTGTGTATAGAATATTACAGCGAAGACAATGTTGTCACGCCATGCTCTATTGATGAGATGAAGACACTGATATAGCCTGTATGTAGCCTGTGTATAGTATATTACAGCGAAGACAAAGCTGTCACGCCATTTTCAGTTGATGAGATGACGACACTGATGTAGCCTGTATGTAATTGTGATTTTGAGTGCAAACAACAATCGATTTAATTTAAACATGTCTTTCTTCCATCTTAATATTACTATTAATCAAGACCATATTTTTTTGTAATTTAGACATTGCGGTTAAGTTCATTAGAGGTGATTTAGTTGAATCAGTAGGGAAGTCACGCGATTCCTTCATTACTGAACATCACGTTAAGTGAAAGCGGTGGAGAACAGTGGTATAATTACCAGTAGGATGGGTATGTTATAATTATATCACAAGACAGATTCCATTAACTACCGGACTCCTCAAGTTTTATGTTAGTTCCTTCAGGTTCATTTATATGTTTACATTTGAGATTACATATTTCTGCTCTACCTTCGAATCGATCTCGAATGAAAACAGCACTCTATGAAGCTGTGATGTTTAGGAGAGATGTCATTACAATTAAACTAGGTGTACAGTCGTAATTGCAATTTCACGTGTACGTACATTGTAAACCAATACAAAGTAATAACTAGGTCTATTTGACAAAACGAACTATCGTTAAGTAGGTAAAGAAGTAAAAAACGTCGAACACAGAAAACATAGCATTTAAAGAAATTTCGTTTCATATGATATGTATGAAAAATGGTTGAATTGTAAAGAGCTTGACTTTCTGATCGATTGGACTTTTTTCAATACCAGACAAGTTTTTAACATAATTATGAAATGCAAGAACTTACGGAGGCAGCATCCTGTAGAGAAGTCTGTCAGTTTTCTGTTTTTCCTGCAACAGCTGCTGAGTTCGTTGGTCCACAAGATTTTCTAAGTTACTGGCATATTTCTCTAATCGTTGTAGAACTATATCCATTATATTTGTCGTTCTAAATGAAACAAATACAGTTTTGTTAGACACGTTTATGCTATATTTCAGTGGAATACGTGTTTGCTATCGTGTAAGAGAACAATGTTTTGCGCGAATATAGTGTTAATGTTATACAAAGCGATTATCTCACAAAAAACATCCACTCATTGGGATCACAATAGGTTAATAGTGCGGTGTGGTGCACCTTAGAGACTGGTATAAACACCCAGCGGCCTATTTTGCCACTGACCGTTCCAATGCGTAATCATTATTGCCAACAGCCTTATGTTTGTGATTTCATATACCTTAACTTTTAAGCTTTTATTCATTTTTGTATTTTTTGTTTGTTTATATGCGTGCTGTTGGGTGACTGTGGTCGTTGAATGCACCATTTCCTGTCGACTTTTTGGCGGGGATTTCTTTATTTACACTTTCCCGTTTTATTGTGTTGACAATAGGGTAAGTGTGAGGTTTGGTGCACCCCAGAACCTGGTTTAAACACTCAGCGGCCTTTTTTGCCACTGACCGTTCCAAGGCGGTAGCCCTATTGTCAACCCCTTTGTGTTTGCGATGTCTTATTTGGCCTTTTATTCATCTTTGAATATGTTCTTTGTTTCTGTGTGTGTTTATGGTTGACTGTCGTCCTTGAATGCTGCTTTTCCTGTTCGATTTTTATATCTATATTGTATATCTACTTGCATTTTTATCAATGGTGTACAACAGCCAATCGACCAAATGTTAGGTCGATTGACCTCTGTAATAGTGTTGTAAATGAACATGTATCGACAGGTGCACCTGACTGAATACAAATATATTATAATGATTGTGCATAATGATGTTTTTCTTAAACTCCATTCCGTTTACTTAACGTAAACCTTGGTGAATAAGGTTATATACTTACATTCCGGGAATGTTCTTCTTTATGTAGGATCTTATGACAGTGATAGATGGACGCTCATACTGATTTTCATTCCAACATAATTGCATGAGTTTGACTACTGATGGCGCTATTTCATTTACGTCTGCAAATACGACAGGCCTACATGGTGTCTCTTGCGTGTTCTTTACACGTTCGATTATATCTAAAAGACAAAACATGCCAACAATTCTTAGTATCGCTTTATCACTAAGATAGCTAAAGGTTGTGTTTCAACAATGTTTTATTGAGTGACACATGTTGTACAATTTACATGTCTTATTATACTGACATTCAACAATTTTACAAACATGTGAACATTATTCAGAAGGCGCTATATAAGCTTGTATAAATCTGTTTTCTTAACATAATACTATGAATGCATGCCATTTGAAACACAAAATATTCTATTTATTAGTGTTTAAACAGTGAACAGTTTAAACAACATTGTTGCGGATAACAACTAAATAATTCCCACTACATATTGATAATTATTTATGTTGAAGAACAAGGCCTATGCATAGGAAGTTGTTCGGAGAGAGAGGCATAGAGGTAGAGAAAGATAGAAAGAGAGAGAGAGACATAGAGCCAGACAGACATACAGACATACAGACAGACAGACAATCTTTCAATTGAGGACACGTATAATTAAAATCCTGTCATGTGGGGTGACAAACTCTGTCCTCACATCTACTATCGATTAAATTATAGCTACTTTAAAGTTTGGGACATGTAGGGCGAAGAGGTGTTGTTATGACACGTTAAAGAAAGACGTGCAAGGACACGTGAGTGACAATAACATTATATAGTATGTGTTACGACATAATTGTCCTCAGTATTTGTCTTCACTTAAAACTCATGCATCTCTTTTTCTCTCTATGAGAGAGAGAAAGAGAGAGTATTGCATTTCTAGTTGTTTTCGTTTATGAACCAGTCAATGCAGAATCATTGCATACATTTATGAGTCTGTATATACCTTTTGCACATGGGCGTGACACAAACGTAATGCATTCATGACTGTTTCTCGTTTCCAGCATACGTCGTGCTTTTGTATCGGAGTTACGGCAAGTGTTAGTACTTATAGTATATTAATGGTATTTGCCTGTATTATTGGATTAAAATGTTCCACTTGTATACTTAGAGCAATCGAATGTTAAATGTGTAAACAGTCATGTTCTTTCTCGGTCATCAATTTTCAGTTCAAAATTAAAATAAAATATATTTTAGTTCATATGAAGTAAATTCTATTTAGGCTGTCACAAGCTCGAGTAATGTTGTCCGCAAACAATGTAATATATATGTCACAAGCTCGAGTAATGTTGTCCGCAAACAGTGTAATATATATGTCACAAGCTCGAGTAATGTTGTCCGCAAACAATGTAATATATATGTTACTATATTGAGGCTGTCACAAGCTCGAGTAATGTTGTCCGCAAACAATGTAATATATATGTTACTATATTGAGGAGACACAGCTCGAGTAATGTTGTCCGCAAACAATGTAATATATATGTTACTATATTGAGGAGACACAGCTCGAGTAATGTTGTCCGCAAACAATGTAATATATATGTTACTATATTGAGGCTGTCACAAGCTCGAGTAATGTTGTCCGCAAACAATGTAATATATATGTTACTATATTGAGGAGACACAGCTCGAGTAATGTTGTCCGCAAACAATGTAATATATATGTTACTATATTGAGGAGACACAGCTCGAGTAATGTTGTCCGCAAACAATGTAATATATATGTTACTATATTGAGGCTGTCACAAGCTCGAGTAATGTTGTCCGCAAACAATGTAATATATATGTTACTATATTGAGGCTGTCACAAGCTCGAGTAATGTTGTCCGCAAACAATGTAATATATATGTTACTATATTGAGGAGACACAGCTCGAGTAATGTTGTCCGCAAACAATGTAATATATATGTTACTATATTGAGGAGACACAGCTCGAGTAATGTTGTCCGCAAACAATGTAATATATATGTTACTATATTGAGGAGACACAGCTCGAGTAATGTTGTCCGCAAACAATGTAATATATATGTTACTATATTGAGGCTGTCACAAGCTCGAGTAATGTTGTCCGCAAACAATGTAATATATATGTTACTATATTGAGGAGACACAGCTCGAGTAATGTTGTCTGCAAACAATGTAATATATATGTTACTATATTGAGGAGACACAGCTCGAGTAATGTTGTCCGCAAACAATGTAATATATATGTTACTATATTGAGGCTGTCACAAGCTCGAGTAATGTTGTCCGCAAACAATGTAATATATATGTCACAAGCTCGAGTAATGTTGTCCGCAAACAATGTAATATATATGTTACTATATTGAGGCTGTCACAAGCTCGAGTAATGTTGTCCGCAAACAATGTAATATATATGTTACTATATTGAGGCTGTCACAAGCTCGAGTAATGTTGTCCGCAAACAATGTAATATATATGTTACTATATTGAGGAGACACAGCTCGAGTAATGTTGTCCGCAAACAATGTAATATATATGTTACTATATTGAGGAGACACAGCTCGAGTAATGTTGTCCGCAAACAATGTAATATATATGTTACTATATTGAGGAGACACAGCTCGAGTAATGTTGTCCGCAAACAATGTAATATATATGTTACTATATTGAGGAGACACAGCTCGAGTAATGTTGTCCGCAAACAATGTAATATATATGTTACTATATTGAGGCTGTCACAAGCTCGAGTAATGTTGTCCGCAAACAATGTAATATATATGTTACTATATTGAGGAGACACAGTTCGAGTAATGTTGTCCGCAAACAATGTAATATATATGTTACTATATTGAGGCTGTCACAAGCTCGAGTAATGTTGTCCGCAAACAATGTAATATATATGTTACTATATTGAGGCTGTCACAAGCTCGAGTAATGTTGTCCGCAAACAATGTAATATATATGTTACTATATTGAGGAGACACAGCTCGAGTAATGTTGTCCGCAAACAATGTAATATATATGTTACTATATTGAGGAGACACAGCTCGAGTAATGTTGTCCGCAAACAATGTAATATATATGTTACTATATTGAGGCTGTCACAAGCTCGAGTAATGTTGTCCGCAAACAATGTAATATATATGTTACTATATTGAGGCTGTCACAAGCTCGAGTAATGTTGTCCGCAAACAATGTAATATATATGTTACTATATTGAGGAGACACAGCTCGAGTAATGTTGTCCGCAAACAATGTAATATATATGTTACTATATTGAGGAGACACAGCTCGAGTAATGTTGTCCGCAAACAATGTAATATATATGTTACGATATTGAGGAGACACAGCTCGAGTAATGTTGTCCGCAAACAATGTAATATATATGTTACTATATTGAGGCTGTCACAAGCTCGAGTAATGTTGTCCGCAAACAATGTAATATATATGTTACTATATTGAGGAGACACAGCTCGAGTAATGTTGTCCGCAAACAATGTAATATATATGTTACTATATTGAGGAGACACAGCTCGAGTAATGTTGTCCGCAAACAATGTAATATATATGTTACTATATTGAGGCTGTCACAAGCTCGAGTAATGTTGTCCGCAAACAATGTAATATATATGTCACAAGCTCGAGTAATGTTGTCCGCAAACAATGTAATATATATGTTACTATATTGAGGCTGTCACAAGCTCGAGTAATGTTGTCCGCAAACAATGTAATATATATGTTACTATATTGAGGCTGTCACAAGCTCGAGTAATGTTGTCCGCAAACAATGTAATATATATGTTACTATATTGAGGAGACACAGCTCGAGTAATGTTGTCCGCAAACAATGTAATATATATGTTACTATATTGAGGAGACACAGCTCGAGTAATGTTGTCCGCAAACAATGTAATATATATGTTACTATATTGAGGAGACACAGCTCGAGTAATGTTGTCCGCAAACAATGTAATATATATGTTACTATATTGAGGAGACACAGCTCGAGTAATGTTGTCCGCAAACAATGTAATATATATGTTACTATATTGAGGCTGTCACAAGCTCGAGTAATGTTGTCCGCAAACAATGTAATATATATGTTACTATATTGAGGAGACACAGTTCGAGTAATGCTGTCCGCAAACAATGTAATATATATGTTACTATATTGAGGCTGTCACAAGCTCGAGTAATGTTGTCCGCAAACAATGTAATATATATGTTACTATATTGAGGCTGTCACAAGCTCGAGTAATGTTGTCCGCAAACAATGTAATATATATGTTACTATATTGAGGAGACACAGCTCGAGTAATGTTGTCCGCAAACAATGTAATATATATGTTACTATATTGAGGAGACACAGCTCGAGTAATGTTGTCCGCAAACAATGTAATATATATGTTACTATATTGAGGAGACACAGCTCGAGTAATGTTGTCCGCAAACAATGTAATATATATGTTACTATATTGAGGAGACACAGCTCGAGTAATGTTGTCCGCAAACAATGTAATATATATGTTACTATATTGAGGCTGTCACAAGCTCGAGTAATGTTGTCCGCAAACAATGTAATATATATGTTACTATATTGAGGAGACACAGCTCGAGTAATGTTGTCCGCAAACAATGTAATATATATGTTACTATATTGAGGCTGTCACAAGCTCGAGTAATGTTGTCCGCAAACAATGTAATATATATGTTACTATATTGAGGAGACACAGCTCGAGTAATGTTGTCCGCAAACAATGTAATATATATGTTACTATATTGAGGCTGTCACAAGCTCGAGTAATGTTGTCCGCAAACAATGTAATATATATGTTACTATATTTAGGCTGTCACAAGCTCGAGTAATGTTGTCCGCAAACAATGTAATATATTAGTTACTATATTGAGGAGACACAGCTCGATCTTGGTAATACTGGACAACCATCACAGAAAACAATGATTGCAGAGTGGCGGCGGTAAAACTGCTCCCCGTGCTTGCAATCAGAACTGTTAATAATTCCGATCTTGGGAGATCACTGAGAACGACATTTATATACAGATATCGGTACGTTATTTCAAATACTTTATTGTCTTACAATGGTTTATTCTCTTGTTGCTCTGGATTCTGCCAAGTCATTGAGTACCTTCTTTGTGGCTTTCTAGGCTATTGATGTTTTTGTATTTTTATATACACGAGCATCTCTGTGTTTTACTTGTTTTGCCTATTAATGCTGCCTTGTTGGTTAGAGAATAGTTCATGGCGGGGATTTCTTGATTTACACTGTCCCGTTTTATTGGGTTGACAGCAAGGTAAGTGTGAGGTTTGGTGCTCCCTAGAACCTGGTTTAAACCCCTAGCGGCCTTTTTTGCCACTGACCGTTCCAAGGCGGTAGCCCTATTGCCAACCCCTCTGTGTTTGTGATTTCTTATTTGGCCTTTTATTCATCTTTAAATTTGTTATTCGTTTCTGTTCGTTATTGAATTTTGCTTTTTCTGTTCTATTGTTATATCTATATTTACTTTAATTTCGAATAGGTGGTGGTTGCACTACTCCAGTCTTTAAAGGTTCTGATTATCACCCTTAGGATATGTTGTCTACTTTTTATTTAATCGTTTGACTTTTATGTGTACCTAGGATTCATAATCTCTGCTCCCAATAAAATTCCATTTTGTTTATTATGCCCATTGTTTTCTTGTTTAGGGTTAAGCATTTTGTTAGAAACTGGTACCATACACCGATGGCAGCCATGGAAGGGCATGCCAATACTACATTGAAGGAGGTTCCATGTTCACTGACATGTGCTCACCGTCTTCGGGATGGCTAAATGTTTCGTTTTATTGACAGTTTAAATATTGAGTTCTCCTCAATCCTGGGCTAGAGTGCGTGAACGGTAGAAAGCATTCTTCATTACCGTTCATGATCACAGCAGGAATGCAATCATTTTTATTATATTCATCGTGTTAAGCGATTTCAAACTCTTTGAATACATGATGGCATATGCGTGTATTTTACTTATTAATGCGTTCGTATTTGTACACATTACAACTATTACAGTGATAAGCGGAAACCAGTACTGATCATCCTACACCAATTACCAACCAATCAGAGGGCAGGGAAAAAGTTCCAGGGTAAATTCGGAGCTATTACACAGAATCTCTTAATTTTGATTGGTTGTCAAGGTAATCAAACCAAAAAATCTTGCTAAAAAATTAAAATTCAACTTTTGAAGAGTACTTATAAAGGTTAAATCATACATTTGTGCAATGTATTCATAATGTGTTGCATAATCAAAGAAAGAAGTATATTTTACATTTTCTTCATGTTTCTACATGCAAGTAGGTGGGTCAGCACCATCCGATCCAAACAGCTTTCAAAAATACTCAATGTATGGCTTCTGTATGTTTTTTTGATAAAACGAAGATAGGTCTTTCAAAACAATTAATAAAAAATATAGCTTCCTATATTAGGGAGCTCAGTACAGAGCTTAGAGCTATAAGGCAGACCTATGGAAAATGAATTGGTGTAGTATGACCTAAAGATAGATTCTGCACAGGGTAAAAGTGAAAGTAGACATACTTTTTTCCTAACACAATGATTTGAAAGTGTGAGAAATGTTGAATTATGGTGTATTTTGAATTTTCTTATAACTCTTTTCATGGTTTTTAAATATTTAAAAGTTTTATGATGCAACATAGGTAAATTTAAATTCCTTTATTGAGGGTAGTGGACACAAAATTAGCCATACCTGACACCTGGTATACAAAATCAGCCTGTTATTCACATGTTTGCCTAGTTAAAGATATATCTAGTAAGTTTTATTCATTTCTGAGGGCTTTGCATACATTGTTTGGCAAAAATGTCAGAAAGCGACAATCTACATCTGTCCGAAAAGATGTCGAAAAGCCGCTTTTGTCTGTTTTGAAAAAGATGTTGAGGTAAACTCTGACTTTGAATGCATCGCTTCTATACGGTTAGTGTCGATATGCAAATATGTTATGCGGTTTAATACATTTTACAAATTAAATTATTTAGTTGGCAAAAAATATGACTTTTTGTATGTTTTTCAAAAGTTTTTTTCTACCCAACCCCCTTCATTTTAATGAATTTTCATGGATCTGTACTTTAAACAGTGCTTATTAGCTGCCTGGTTACATGAAAATGACCTGTAAAGATGGTATAAACAATATCTAATAAAAAAATACAAGAAACAGTACAGTAACAGGCAATCTTGTATAATGAGCATATTGTAAAACATGGCATGGCCCTAAAAATGGAGTTGGGGAGGATAGTCTCAGATTTTTTTTTTGTCATTTCTAAATTGAAAAGTTGCATTTTCTTGATGGTTTCACATATAGAACCTGCTGAATAATGTTAATTAATTCATTTGAAGGCATATTTTGAATACATACAAAAACAGTGGCTTCTTATGGTAAAATCTGCTATTTTGACCCCTGAAAATCACAAATATCATTTTTGAGTAGATATTGTTTTCAAGATAGCTTCAGCTGGTTGAAAATCACATGTTGTGGATGAAATCAATTTAAAATCACTTTATTTGAAGCAAAAGATTGGAACGGTTGTCGAGATATGGCATTTTGAAGATTCTGGATTTACGCCTAAAAACCGAAGGAATTTTGCTTTAGCCAAAGCTGTTTTAAGCCCTCATATTTTGTCGAAAAGGATTGTTTTCTTAAAAAGAATGACATCATTTCTCTCAGATCGAATGTATCAAACAATTTAGCCAGAAAAAAACAACTTGAGTCAGGTTTGAAAAGTCTCTTTAGATCAGACTACACCAATTACCAACCAGTCAGAGGGCAGGGAAAAAGTTCCAGGGTAAATTCGGAGCTATTACACAGAATTTCTTAATTTTGATTGGTTGTCAAGGTAATCAAACCAAAAATCTTGCTAAAAAATTAAAATTCAACTTTTGAAGAGTACTTATAAAGGTTAAATCATACATTTGTGCAATGTATTCATAATGTGTTGCATAATCAAAGAAAGAAGAATATTTTACATTTTCCTCATGTTTCTACTTGCAAGTAGGTGGGTCAGCACCATCCGATCCAAACAGCTTTTTCAAAACATACTCAATGTATGGCTTCTGTATGTTTTTTTGATAAAACGAAGATAGGTCTTTCAAAACAAGTAATAAACAAGAGGCCCAAGAGGGCCTGTGGACGCTCTACTGGCTAATATGGCTCTTATAACATCAATGAAGCGAGTGACTATCGTCTTAAAGGGGCAGAATATAGCATTTTTAACTAAATCAAGAGCCACAACTCCGCCGTTACTGGTCCGATCTGGCTGGTTTTCGAACTTGGCCAGAAGAGATAATAATTTTTTTTTTAAAAAAAAACAAACTTTACCGAGCTGTTATTGACATTAACAATCTGGTAAAGTTTGGCAAAGATCGAATGAAAAAAATATGGCGTCTAGAGTGTACACAAGGTTTATCAAGTATTTGACCTACTGACCTAGTTTTTGACTCCATGGGACCCATTTTCGAACTTGACCAAAATATAATTAAGACAACATTTCGACAAAGTTTCATCAAGATCATGTCAGAAATATGGCCTCTAGAGGGTACACAAGGTTTTTCAAGTATTTGACCTAGTGACCTAGTTTTTGACCCTGTGTGACCCACTTTCGAACTTTAGCAAGCTATAATTGAGACAAATATTCTGACAAAATTGCATCAAGATCGGGTCAAAAATATGGCCTCTAGAGTGTACACACGGTTTTTCCAAAGTTTGACCTAGTGACCTAGTTTTTAATACCATGTGACCCATTTTTGAACTTGACCAAGATATAATTAAGACAAACATTTTGACAAAGTTTCATCAAGATTGGGTCAAAAATACCGCTTCTAGAGTGTACACAAGCCTTTTCAAGTATTTGACCTAGTGACCTAGTTTTTAACCCCATGTGTGTGTGTGTACTTCTAAGGTTTAAAGTCCCTCCGCCAACTAAAACGCCTGGAGAACCCTGGTCGCTATGGGCACAATAGAGTCTGGACTTTTAACCCCATGTGACCCATTTTCAAACTTGACCAAGTTATAATTAAGACAAACATTCTGACAAAGTTGCATCAAGCTCGGGTCAAAAATATGGCCTCTAGAGTGTACACAAGGTTTTTCCAATATTTGACCTAGTGACCTAGTTTTTAACTTGTGACCCATTTCCGAACTTGATCAAGATATAATTAAGATAAACAATTTGACAAAGTTTCATCAAGATTGGGTAACAAATATGAGCTCTAGAGTGTACACAAGTTTTTTCAAGTATTTGACCTAGTGACCTAGTTTTTGATGCCACATGACCCATTTTTAAACTTGACCGAGATTTCATTGAGACAAACATTCTGACAAAGTTTCATGATGATTGCTTCAGAAATGTGGCCTCTAGAGTGTACACAAGAAAAGTTAACGGACGACGGACGGACGACGGACAACACACCATCCCATAAGCTCTGCTGGCCCTTGGCCAGTAGAGCTAAAATATAGCTTCCTATATTAGGAAACTCAGTACAGAGCTTAGAGCTATAAGGCAGACCTATGGAAAATGAATTGGTGTAGTATGACCTACTATAAAACTAATACAACAATTATTCAAGCTTCCGTTACTACCCATTCGTGGCTCTCATTCAAGTACTGCGTTAATAACCGCGGTCCATGGCGATTAATAACTGATACGAAGTTATTAGAGAAAAAATGTGTCCCATCGATGTTCTGTCTTTAGTTTGAAAGTATTCAAATTGTAGTTATGAACATCCAATCAATACTGTTATCTTTCCATCCCACAGGGATTGTATGACATTCATTGATCCACTTTTTCCTTAAACACGTGTGTTTCATGTTCTTTGTTTCTGTGTGTGTTTGTGGTTGACTGTTGTCCTTGAATGCTGCTTTTTATATCTATATATACTTGTTTTGTACATTAATTACACGGTTAATAACATAACTGAGATTGTACTGATAGCGAGAATTGTATCGCCTGATTCTTACCAACGTTGATTAACGACTGCCGTGATACTGATGTGTCCGCTAATAGTTATAACTATACTGCACATACACAGAGGTATATACAACTATACTGCACATACTCAGAGGAATATACAACTATACTGCACATACACAGAGGTATATACAACTATACTGCACATACACAGAGGTATATATAACTATACTGCACATACACAGAGGTATATACAACTATACTGCACATACTCAGAGGAATATACAACTATACTGCACATACACAGAGGTATATACAACTATACTGCACATACACAGAGGTATATACAACTATACTGCACATACTCAGAGGAATATACAACTATACTGCACATACACAGAGGTATATACAACTATACTGCACATACACAGAGGAATATACAACTATACTGCACATACATAGAAGTATATATAACTATACTGCACATACACAGAGGTATATACAACTATACTGCACATACATAGAGGTATATATAACTATACTGCACATACACAGAGGTATATACAACTATACTGCACATACACAGAGGTATATATAATATACTGCACGTACACAGAGGTATAAACAACTATACTGCACATACACAGAGGTATATATAATATACTGCACGTACATAGAGGTATAAACAACTATACTGTACATACACAGAGGTATATATAACTATACTGCACATACACAGAGGTATATACAACTATACTGCACATACACAGAGGTATATACAACTATACTGCACATACACAGAGGTATATACAACTATATTGCACATACACAGAGGTATAAACAACTATACTGCACATACACAGAGGTAAATATAACTATACTGCACATACACAGAGGTATATACAACTATACTGCATATACACAGAGGTATATATAACTATACTGCACATACACAGAGGTATATACAACTATACTGGACATACACAGAGGTATATATAACTATACTGCATGTACACAGAGGTATATACAACTATACTGCAAATACACAGAGGTATATATAACTATACTGCACATACACAGAGGTATATACAACTATACTGAACATACACAGAGGGATATATAACTATACTGCACGTACACATAGGTATATACAACTATACTGCATATACACAGAGGTATATATAACTATACTGCACATACACAGAGGTATATACAACTATACTGCACATACACAGAGGTATATATAACTATACTGCACGTACACAGATGTTTTCCCGTAAACGTATAATAATGACATTTCAGAGTTTAACAGAACTATAACCATAACCATTCACACTGCTCACTTTGAGTAAATAGAAGTATGTAGGGTGGTTATATAGGGTGGTTATATAGAAGCTTGCCGCTTGTTTCACTGTGGAGGAACTACAGTAATCTGAAGACCACGGATCGTGATTAGCTTACCGGAATGCGACAACACTATATATGTTACTTTGTTTGCTGCGATTAGATGCTTTGCATCCATATTTTTTTATTTGACGCTTTCATCTGTCAAATACTTTGCTACTATCATTGCATTACCTTTAGCGGTCATGTGTGCGTTGCCAGCAAAAGGCCCCAGGCGGTAGAAGATCTCATGCAGAATAATGCTAAGGCTGTATATGTCTCCCTCCTTTGTTCCTGCAGGGTATAATCCGGGTGAGGCTGACAGTAGCTCGGGCGCTGTCCATAGCAAACCTGGAACAAATAGTTATTACAATGTTATAATAACAACGGTGCAATGTTTTATAATAACAATAGTGCAATGTTCACAGCTGCGCTGGTTATTCGGAAATGGACTGATATATTATAATATGATATAAACAATGCATCTTGCCGATATAATTCCGAATGTGTTATGTTGATGGGTGTGGAAATGAAATAGTATTATTTTCTTTTCTGATACCGTTTCAATTTTAATCGTAGAAGTTATTTACCGTAATGAAAAGCATAAAATTGTTTGATGCACGCTTGAACCTTGTTTAAACCCCCCCCAGCGGACTTATTTTTGCCACTGACCATTACAATGTTAACCCTTTTATGTTTGTGATATCCTATCTTGCCTTTTATACATCTTTGTAATTATTGTTTGGTTGACTGTGAATTCTACATTTCGACTTTTATATCTATTATTAACTGTGTGTGCGTTTATATTCTTATTTTTATAGAAGATCACAATATCGATTTCGAATCTTATCTAAAGCAATGTATTGGCATTAATACTAGCACAAGGGTTGAGTGATCGTTACCCGGTTGCGGCATTCTTTGTCATCTGCGTGTTATCTACTTTGGAAAAATAACCGATCATTATCCAGATTATTTTAATAGTCTGCCGTGGAACGATTTCGGATTTTTAATAGTTTGTTTAAGTCTCATCAAAGTACAATATTATCTACAATACACTAATGCATAAAATATAACCGTGCCATTCTTTTTAGAATTACAGGAGACTATATATTACAAATATACATATGAATGTTTACAATATTAAAATATTGAGCTATTGATTCTGAACCTATTGCCACAGCCGTGTCATCCCACTCACAAAAACCCACAGCAGTAGGTCCGACCAGAAGTCAACTCCTACAGATATATCAAAGAAAACCACAGCAGTAGGTCCGACCAGAAGTCAACTCATACAGATATATCACAGCAGTAGGTCCGACCAGAAGTCAACTCATACAGATATATCACAACAGTAGGTCCGACCAGAAGTCAACTCATACAGATATATCACAGCAGTAGGTCCGACCAGAAGTCAACTCATACAGATATATCACAGCAGTAGGTCCGACCAGAAGTCAACTCATACAGATATAATCACAGCAGTAAGTCCGACCAGAAGTCAACTCATACAGATATATCGAAGTTAACTATCGCTGCTTTCATTACTCAGAATGTTATCATCAAACACATATATACATAATAATAATGGAGCGGCCTGTGATAATCTTGACATGTCGTCTAAAAAGTACTTCAACAATTAATATAAGTATTACTATGTGAGTTAGAAAATCGCAACGGCTACCGAATCCTTAAACAATAGTATAAAATATCGAATAACAACCCATAATCAGATCTTGAGTGTACTGATTAGCACCGACTTCTCAACTACGTTATAAAACCTTAATGTATGTAAATGTTAATATTCGTAGTTAAGCGTCTTTCATACTGGAATGTAGCCTGCCGCATTATTATAGGCATGTATTTACTTACTTTTATACATCTGGTGTTCTTCGATCTTTAGAGGGATTATGTTGTTAATATATTTGCCGAGCCCGTAATCAGTAATCTTTAGAACCCATCGAGTATCCACCAAACAGTTTGTACTTTTAAGACGTCCATGTGAACCAAGTTTGGAATTGTGAAGATAGTATATGCCCTATAATAACAACAGATTGGTGAGTAATATACATGTCCTTAAGCAAAACAGCACTGCATTATTGAAGGTACTATTTGTCCTAAAATTAATGCAGATAGATTTCAAACACTTATGCACTACAGCAACAACGATTACACTGGTGAAGGTAATATATGTCATACAACAAAGAATAACTGGTCAACAAATGCCCTACAACAAATCAAACTGAAATAGTTCAGTTTGTACATTAACCACGCGTTATATACAAACATGACCACTATGAATAAAGGCTATGCTGCGCTTTAGAATATATAGACCGTCCGTATTTGGACAGACGTCTAACCTTGTACACGTGATTTAAGTGTTTGTTTATCCATATTAAACTGCCAACGTTATGAGAGCGTCTTTCTGATCCTATTTGCAGCGCACTGCATGTTTAGTTGTTAACCAATTTATAGTTCGTCACTATGCTTTCCTCTTTGTTTGGGGGCGTCCGTGGCCGAGTGGTTAGAGTCTCTGACTTGCAATTACTTGCCCCTCACCGCTGTAGGTTCGATCCCTCAGGGGCCTAGGAATCTTTATGTGAGAAAGCTATCCAGCTGGCTTGCGGAACGTCGGTGGTTCTACCGAGGTGCCCACCCGTGTGCACGAAAATTGTCCGGAGGGGCACCTGGGGTCTTCCTCCACCAGTGGAAGCTGGAAAGTCGCCATATGACCTTAGCTGTTGGTGCGACTATAAAATCCAATTCATTTCATTTACTCTTTGTGCGTGACCTGGGAGATTGTGGACCCTATGATGACGCCCTAAAAGGACCATAGCGTTTGATGTGTGTCTTAAAGTTTGTATTGTCCTACCCTTAACGGTTTGTTTTCCTGTTGCTCTCGCTTCTATACAGTCACTGAGTACTCGCTTTGTGACTTTCTAGGCTTGTTTATATTATATATACATGATCATGTATATGTTATACTTATATTGCCTATACATGCTGCCTTGTTTGTTAAAGAATATAACCTGCCAGGGGTATCTTTGTTTACACAGTCCCGAGATGACATTAGGGTAATAGTGAAGTTCGGTGCACCCTATAACCTGGTTTAAACTCCCAGCGGCCATTTTTTGTCACTACCGTCAACCGTTTATGTTTGTGATGTCATATATC
Organism: Cyrtodaria siliqua; assembly: GCA_037043455.1. Lineage (NCBI taxonomy): Eukaryota > Metazoa > Mollusca > Bivalvia > Adapedonta > Hiatellidae > Cyrtodaria > Cyrtodaria siliqua. The sequence goes on from JAWPHD010005123.1 coordinate 141,461, forward strand.
GCCGTTACATCATATTCTAGTTGTTGTTTGTTTCTATGCATGTTTGTGGTTGCCCGTGGTCCTTGAAAGCTACATTGACCGCTCGACTTTTATATCATATAACTATCTGTATCACGCTACGACATGAACACGAAAACAGTGATACAAAGTATCACAAACCGGTCAGAACAGTTACATAAGAAAACAGTATCAGAAATGAATATGATAAAAACGAACAGTGGGTAGATGTTAGAACTTTTTCTTGTAATTGTCAACAATCAAAAACATTTATCATGAACTATTTGAGCACTAGATAAACTAGTCATCATGAGACAAAATGAACATGTTTTTAATTTCGGCATCTGTGTTGTATAATGTTACCATACGCCGCTGGACATTGGGGTGTAATAAGTATGAAGGTCGCTATGTCCACCGCCATATGCATGCCATTTTCGTGATGGTTAAACTTCTGTACTATTGGGTTTATGAATATTGAGTTCTGGTCAACCCGGAGATAGGGGGCGTGAGCGGTAGCAAGCATATTTCACTACCGCTCATGAACAGTCTCAATCAAACCGAGACTGCAATATTTCGTATGTATCGTGTTAGGCCGTTTCCAAAGGTCCACTCTCATACTCTTTCGGATATAAATATAGCCGGAGCCTAGAGGCTCAGGCAATAACTGAAGTCAATCATATAGCTTGATTTTACACACCTGCACAAGATCCATCATAAGGGAATATTTGAAACTAATGTCCAGTGTAATATCATCATTTTCCAATATATCCTGAAATAAATATTGTGATAATGATCAGACGAAATCAGGTTTGCTTTTATTGGGGCAATACACAACGCAATTTACTTATCTTTATATTTGCCAATCGTTACAGTTAATAAGTATCGCTTTTTGCAAATTGATCAGCATATTAATTAATATTAAATATAGTGTATATTTATCAGGAAATATATGCATATTAAATATAGTGTCTGTCCCATATTAAACGGTAAGTATATGCCATTCTAGGTCACAATGTAATAAGTCTGTGTCGATTACTGTGTTTATTGTACTCAAGCTATGGTTCTAGTTGAGACGGAACATCGTACCTGTAAGCTCCCTTTTGGACAGTAAATGAATAACACGCATGGTGATGGGGTATCGAAACAGGCTCCTATGAACGGATTGATGTTGTCATGCATCATTTCTCGCATCTGTCATAATAAAAATTGTAGTTAGTTGTATTAATAATTCAACAATCGTAAATGCCAGCTTATATTGCTATCATGTCAAATAAATACAAAATTGTCAACAATTAAATGGATATGTGTTGAATGTATATTCATTTTTTTCTTGAAACTCAGCGAGCATTTGAATTATGATATAATAACACCATTAAAGAAAACATATTTAAAATAAACATGACGAATAATTATTTATGAATTCAGATAATACAAAGGAATGTCATTTGATTGATGTTTCATCGTAACTGTGTTTAACACACACGCACGCACGCACGCGAGCACGCAGATATATATCTACTATCAGTTTCTTCTTACCACAAGTAAATGAATGGTTATTTATTATAATGAATGGTTATGTATTATTGAATTTAATAAACGAGAATCACATCATTCGTTTAAGCAAAAACAAATTAGCACGAGTATGACATTACGCATAATGACACATAACGACGAGTGGATATTACGCATAATGACACATAACGAGTATGACATTACGCACAATGACACATTATGACGAGTATGACATTACGCATAATGACACATAACGACGAGTATGACATTACGCACAATGACACATAACGACGATTATGACATTACGCATAATGACACATAACCATGTGTATGACATAAGGCATAATGACACATAACGACGAGTATGACATTACGCATAATGACATATAACAACGAGTATGACATTACGCATAATGACACATAACGACGAGTATGACATTACGCATAATGACACATAATGACGAGTATGACATTACGCATAATGACACATAACGACGAGTATGACATTACGCATAATGACATATAACGACGAGTATGACATTACGCACAATGACCCATAACGACGAGTATGACATAAGGTACAATGACACATAACGACGATTATGACATTACGCATAATGACATATAACGACGAGTATGACATTACGCGTAATGACACATAACGACGAGTATGACATTACGCATAATGACACATAATAACCAGTATGACATTACGCATAATGGCACATAACGACGAGTATGACATTACGCATAATGACACATAATGACGAGTATGACATTACGCATAATGACTCATAACGACGAGTATGACATTATGCATAATGACACATAACGACGAGTATGACATTACGCATAATGACACATAATGACGAGTATGACATTACGCATAATGACACATAACGTTAAGTAACGTCAAAAACCTTGCCTGAATGGTAAGTAATGCCGTAACTGTAGTATGATGGTTATGTTATGATGTTTATTTCACGGTGTTCTTACTTTCACCTGCATTCGGTTAAACATGTACTAAGTGCATCAGTTCTATATTTCTACAATCAGACAGGTGACTGCTGCGTTGAGTATGCTGTCATTTTATTTCAATTAGTTTGGCTTACCGTTCTTATACAATAAACTACGCATGCAGCGAATATTTTTTGATGTGCCTCCTTAGTTTACCTTTCATCATTAACCAATAAAACATTCGAAACCTACTTATATATACCTAGTTACAAAAGAAAGTGTACACTGAGTTTTGTTTAGTTTTAATTGTATAAAGTTTTTTTAGAATTAAATTGACAAATTCCAAAATGAATATGCCATGTTTGGTACCAAAGTTGTTATCATTCCATTGCCAATATCATGTTGTCATTTGTTTTTCAATAGGTTGCATCATTAAGGGACTGTCGATTGATAAAGAGGATAGACTGTAAAGTAAAATTAACGAGTGTTAATTTAAAGTGTATACTTTAAAATTGTCAAAGTATACACTTTCTTTTGCAACTGAGTATAGAAATAGTGTCTTATTTTCAATTAATATTTCCATAATGTTTATTGCTGTTGGTACAATGCATTTCTTGGAGATGCTGTTGCGAAGCTACCAAAAAAGAAGATGCATAGTTCTTGACGTAATTACTGACACTATGTCTTCTCAAATTATTATTTAAAAATAATCCTGCCGGCTTGTTTAGTCATAATTTTAAACGTTTACCCTAAATTTTAGTTTTAAAATATAATATATTTGAATATGTTGCTATAGCTAAATGGGAAAGTAGGGTATAAACAGATGCGATACCTCATATGTACCAATGATATACCCATATAACCATAAGCATTTTTATACCATCTTTGTGAGGAACAAAGCTAATGAAAGACATACATGTATTAATGAGCCCGTTCGTGAGAGGTTATGTAAAAAGCAACACCTCTCAAGTCCACTAACACTCACGCCCCCTAGCACAGACTTAAGCGGTATTGATGTCAAAGCCACATAGTCTGGGCTCCTTGATCCCAAGCAACCAGTAAAAATAACATTTACAGTACTGATTCGTAGCACGGGGAGACTTTTTGCAGCCGCCAAACTATACATAACGAACGCACGTTTGAATGTTAATAAATACTGATAAGGGAGATCCTTTGGAAGCTACAAAGAAAACCAGGAGAAAAAAGCAGCGGTTAATGGAAACAAATTGTGTTTGTTTTACCAATTAGTAAAGGTATGTCATTCTATGATGTATGCGTCTACCAGAAATATAAAGATAGTTATGAAAGCCAGTATAACAAGCTAAAGAAAGTTACATAAAAATCCAACTGAGTATGCTTGTTTGTTTGTTTCTATGGTGTTTTACGTCACCTTCAACACAGGTAAGGTTATATATGACGTTCGATTGTTTGTGTTGGAGGCAGACCACCCTTTGTTCCTGGGTAGATCCGTAAGAATCAACACTTCCTCACCTACAAGTCGAGCTCACAGTGGGATTCGATCCTGCAACGGTGCAAAGCGAGAAGGTTTACAACGCAACCACGTTAACCCCTCGGCCACGGAGACGCCACACCGACTGAGTGTGTGTATGTGTTTTACGAGAAGATAAAATGGATAAAATGTATATATAAAAATCTAACAGTAAAAGTAGCATTCAAGGATGACAGTCAACCACAAACACACACAGAAACAAAGAACAACTTTAAAGATGAATAAAAGGCAAAATAAAACACCACACACACACTAGGTTTGACAATAGGGCTTCCGCCTTGGAACGGTCAGTGGCCAATAAAGGGTGCAGCTGAGTGTTTAAACCAGGTTCTAGGGTGCACCAAACCTCACTCTTACACTATTGCCATCACAATAAACGGAACGATGTAATTAAATATATCCCCGCCAAGTTATATTGTCTAACAAACAAGGCAGCATTAATAGGCAATATAAGTAAAACACATACATGATCATGTATATATAATATAAAAAATAAATAAAAAATACCACACACATTTGGCAAATAGTTATGCAATGCTATCATACATTTCCCAACACTAGGAGTGTACACCTTTCTAAAAATCACTATGAGTCTTCGTCCCCGCGAGATGGTACCGACTAGCCCATTTCGCTCATAGCCTACTACATATCATTAATTATTTCCTGTTTTGTTGTCCAGAAATTAAGATAAAGAAATATGGGTACGTTCTATTTTTGCTGAGTATAATAAACTTCTGACTGAACTCAATATATAAATGGTGGGAATGCTACTATATTAAATAAATGCATATAGACATGTGAAAGTTGATATTCTAAACCGCAATGCTCTGAAATCAAAATTAAAGAATTGATTACTGTCTTTGGAGATAAATTAACAAAAGAAATAACACGAATATGACTGCATACTTTGCACTGTTTTTGGAAGGTTTTCAAACTGAAATTGTATTATAATGTGTCAGTCAACGAGTTCTTTTATAAAGCTGACAAAAGTTCTAATAATTGTCCAATTTACAATTTACACCTAACACTGAGAGACGTGAGCGCTAATGCCGACGTTGAATCCGATGTCATTTCATTGTTGAATAGTCGAGTTAAGAGAGTATGAAATGAGAAATTTTGAAATTACCGAACACGACCAATACAAGAAATACTGCAGTCTCAGTTTGATTGAGACTGTTCATGAACGGTAGTGAAAAATGCTTGCTTACCGTATAAGCACTCTAGCCCCAGATTAATACTTGGAAAGTAAATTATCAATATATATTATAGGGTATTATTTTGTAAGGAGAAATATTACTTGGAAAGAATTCTTTTGGCGGAGGCGACGAAATTGCGAGTCACACTACGCAAAAAGAATGAGTTCCAAATTTTATTTCTCCATACAATTTCATTAACCCTTTTTATTGAAAAGAGTATGAAATGAGAAATTTTAATACGTTCATATGGCTTTCTGCTAATTGTATACAGACATATTTTCTACCATACATGTGTTTAAATAATTCGTATTATTTCCATATTTTCGTTTATTTTGTTTATTTGTGTTCTTCGCGGTTCCGTGCGGTTGGATACTCTTTACAAAAAGGAAGCGCTCGCGATGAAAACAACTCCCGTATTTTAAAACATTTTAATGCTGAATTACGTCTTCTACGGCACTGTTTTGAGATACAATAATACATTTAATAATTATTGCTGATGGTGTTTGTATACATTTACATTGAGATGATTTTCTACCGTCATGATTACGTTTGTAACCGAGAAAGTGGCAACGAGAAGAATATTTTCAACGGTTGTGAAAGAACATAACTTTTTCGATGTATATCTTAGCTTGTAGTGTTAAAGCAATTTAATCATACCGATAAATATCGTTAATTTTAATAAGAATTCATATCTCAAATGACCTTCGCCTACATGGGTGTAATAATAATGTTGTATGTGATTTTAATAATGATCTGTATTGGAATATTCAACTTACCGTATAATAACACTACTTTAGGTCTTAAAATATGTATATACCGTTTTCAGTTCAATGAGCTCCTCTCTTGTAAGATGTAAGTTGAATTTCTTTACGTTTCTTACGGAAACCGTCTGACCTTTAAATATTCCAACTGTCGTCAAAACAGTTTCTGTAGTACCTTAAAGGACAGCAAAGTTACAACTCATCACTTCATTGTAATGCAAGCCAGTTTATTTGAGATTTGTTTTCTTAAAATGTTTTATTTTGCAAAAAGAAAAAAATCGAATAATAATAAATACTGAAAAGGAGATCCCTTGGAAGCTCCAAACAAAAATAAGAGAGATAAATAGCAGACTCGGGTTTTATTGAGTATGTTCAAGAGAGGTAACCTAATGTGCACCTCCTCACACCACACTCTCCATCCCGATGCCTGGCTAGTACTGCTATCATACTTTAAACGACGGTGCTCGACCAGTAAGTAAAAACACTACTGAATCATAGTCGGGGCACATTTTACAGCTGGCACACAGTATTGACGAAACTATTGCGCCAGTGTCAATACATACTGAGGAAGGGACACCTTGGAAGACACGACGATAACAAAGAGACCAGTAGCATATTCGGTTTTATCGAGAAATGTTGATATTTAACACTACTGATTGGCAACTATTACAAATTCATACTGATTGGCAACTATTACAAATTCATTGTAAATTCTTATTAAAGTAAGCATTATAATTGCAAACGACATTGTTAATAAATACTGAAAGGTGATCCCTTGGAAGCAATAAATACAAACAAGAGAGAAAAGTAGCAGACTCGGTTTTATTGAGTCTGTTCATGACAGGTAATTATAAGATGCAACACCTCTCACGCCCCCTAGCACCGGCTTAAGGGATATTCTACTTTAAAGCAACACAAAATGGGCTTGATGATCCCAAAGGACCAGCACATAATGATACTACTGATTTGTGGTCGGGCCGACCTTTTACGGCCGCCACACAGCACGAAACAAATGCTAGTGTGAATGGCAATAAATACTGAAAACGTGATCCTGTCAAAATAATTTGATTTGTTCAGCCTTAGTAGATAGCTATAGTAGAAGAAAGTATATATAAAATGAGATATAGGGTCCTATAGAAACCACAGCGTCCGAGCGCAATGGCATCGTAGGTCCACACTGTACTGCAAACAAGGACTTGAAAATACAATGAAAGAGACAAAAAAAACCAGAAAGGGTGTTGAAGACAGAGTTACCGACTTGGAACGGTCAGTAGGCAATAAGGCCTACTAGTTAGCTTGAATCGATTTTATATGCGCACAATCCTCGCTATTATCCTGTCTTCAACGCCCAAATAGACAAGACAGTGTAAACAAAACTACATCCCATCAAAAGGAATTCTCTAACAATAAAGTCCACATCCTGAGAAACTAACTAAAGAAACACATACAAAATAATAAACATCTCAGGATGTATCCAGAATCGTACTGAACAATCATAGCAGCTAAAGAGAAAACCAATCTAGGGTACGACCAGAAAACCCGAGGGACGAAAGCTCATGGACTCACCTCCCTTAGTTGGGGTTTCAGTAGGTACAATCATAGAGTCCCAAGAGGCAGTCCAGTCATCGCACAAGTGAAAAGTGAAGCGTATTGACTGACTGTAGAGGGGTCAATCACTAAACATACAGTGCGCTGTAAAACCAAAGGGTTATATCCTTTTCTGACGAACTTCCTGATTAAATTTGTAAAGCGGTCAGGAAACCCGTCAGATCCCTTTAAATTTCGAAGTTTATAGACCACATCTCCATAAAATGAGGGTTGTGATATGCCTAGTCGCAGAAGTGTCTTAAGGTTGGTGTTGTACTTTTCCAGCAGGCCCTCGTTACGGCGGTAGAATTTAGAGAAATATCTACGTAGTTTGTGATAACGAAAACCCTGCTGAAGAAGTTTACTTGTAATAATTTGATTTCGATCATTGAAGTCTATAACATCATTACACGCTCTAGCAAATCGAATGAGCTGGGAGATATACACCCCGTATGAGGTAGCACGAGGTACATCTCCATCCAGGTATGGATAGTTAACGATGTTAAAATTGAAATCATCTCTCTTATCATAGATTTTAGTATGAATACAATCATTTGAAATCGAGAGATGAAGATCGAGAAATGCTGCTACTGTATCCGAACTGTTGGCTTTATTCAACGTGAGCTCTGGTGGATAAATGTTAGTAACCATATGAGCAAGGAACGGATTATCAATATTGAGCATGTCATCAAGATACCGAGAAGTATTATTAAAGGCATCAATAATTTCACCCTGGCTAGCAGGTGACAAACTCCATTATTTCGAAAGATATTTGCTGATTTTTGTTATCAGTGATTTAATATTTATGATGATATGATAAAGTCGAAATTATGCAATTTCTTAGACACCACTGGGCTAATATTAACGTGGAGAATATAAGCAAGGTTTTAGCAACGTTTGTCGATCGATAATATACACAAGCTATTTTATCTTCGACTACTGGAGAACATCTCTGCTTCTATACAGAGGGTCTCTGTTGTTTTAGGTACCTACTGCCTTTCGAAGCATTGCGTTTCACTGGCAGGTCTCAGTGGCTTATTTCTCGCGTTGTCTTTCGAAGCATTGCGTTTCACTGACTGGGAGTGCGTTTGCTGGGACACTGGTATCTATAAACTGACAAGATCAGTGTAGAAATCAGAAGGTCTTCACATCAGCGAGGTTCCATCTCGTGTGGTCTCCGAAGCATTGAGGTTTCCCAGACAAGGTGAATAAAAGCGGTTGGGACATTGGTGTGTAGAACAGTCCGACTAAAGCCAGAAAGAAGTTTAAAACTGAACGTAGGCTGAAGCTTCTTTTATGAGACAGGCAAGCTGTGACAGCAACTTAAAACTCCAGCTAAAAAGACATTGTCACCTTAATATCGACCCGTAAAAACAGTTCATTAGCTATAGGATTCAACAGTCGCAAGACAGTAGGTTCAACCAAGCTCTTGACAGATCCCTTGCATGCAACAAACACAAACAAGAAAGAAATGTAGCATACTCGGTTTTATTGAGTCTGTTCATGAGAGGTAATTATAAGATGCGACACCTTAGTACCGGCTTAAGCGATATTCTACTTTAAAGCAACACAGAATGGGCTTGATGATCCCAAAGAACCAGTAAATAATAACACTACTATTGATTTGTAGTTGGGGCGACTCTTTACGGCCGCCACACAGCATTAAACAAACGCTAGTGTGAATGTCAATAAATACAATAAAACGATATTTAGAAACATTCTTCATTTTGGTGAAGTCGTCGATTATTCTTCAATAGACGGCCTATGGTTGTCTGTATCTCACTTTTCATGAGCATTTTAATATTTCTTTTCAATGCATATCATCTTCTTTTTTCTTTTCAGCGAAAGTTTGCATACTTTTCTAAATATGTGAAATAGTAATGATTGATCATTTCAGTATCGAATATTGTGAAATATAGCTTATGTTATTGACAAATAAACAAAAGCTGTCCAAAAGATAAAATAATAATAATAATAATGTTTAAATGACCAAATTCAAAATAAACACACTCGCAGTTTCAAGTATGTTGGCGTACGATTTGGTCGTAAATGTTATAACATTATAAAGCCCCAATAGATATTTTAAATAAAGCCAATAACTATGTTTCCATTTTTATGTTGGATGTGTATACTTCACTGACATTTTGTAAAAAACACTACATATTTCAGTGAATTAAATATGTTCTGAATAAGTAGGTTGGTTTTATACTTACCCAAATGTGTTTCAATAGATGCAATCGACATATTACTTGACGCAGTTTCTTTCACTATGTTTATCTAAATGAAAATGAAAGCAATCATTTTAAAAATATGTTCGTTATCTCTTCCCATGTCCACGGGAGCCTCCGTGGCCGTGTTATTAATGTCTCTGCTTTGGAATCACTTGCCTCTCTCCGCTGTCGGTTTAATTCCTCATGGGTATGTGAGAAAGCTATCCGGCAGACTTGCGGAACGTCAGTGGTTCTACTAAAGTGCCTCACTGAGCAGGAAAATTGCCCATAGGGGCAACTGGGGTATTCCTCCACCACTGGAAACTGGGATATTACCTTAGTTTATTTTTAGTCATCTTTATATGTTTTGTTTGATTTTTTGCGTGCTTTTGGTTGACTGTGGTCCTTAAAAGCTGGATTTCCTGTTCGACCTTTATATCTACTTTTAGCTGTTGGTGCGGCTATAAAATCCGATTCAATTCAACTACCCACGTCCAATGTTCATTATGTCACAATACATACAAATACTGCTTATAGTTAACTAAAACTAAAACATGATAAGCTATGTGATCACTTTAGCACAGCCACTGACACACATTTAACAGGAATAAGTTATATGTTGCATATGGAACAGTATACTTATATTTCAGCATAAATCCAACATGCAGCATACTAAGCAGAGGCATAACAGTAAACAGTAACAAGTTCGCTTTCATATATCTTGTTTTTAATCTGTTTTTATGTATCAATATTTTCTCCCGAAACCATCCACGCTTTATATACATATGTCAGGCATTGATGTTTAATGTCCATGTGTTGTACATGCAGAATCTGACTTCTGTAGCGTTATGTCATTGAAGTTTGCATGTGTATACCTGTACATTGTATTCATACTTACATTTGATCTCATCCCGATTTTGGACTGTAGCTCTATGTCATGGATGTTCATTTTACATGTGCTGTAAATGTACATTGTACCGTAGCTCTAATGGTTTTCCTTTGTTCTTGCTTATGATATCATTTGAATAAACCTGAAGGCCTGAGCCTAAACCGTGCTATAAATGCTGATATATTTTGGCCGTGCTATAAATGACAGATTCGACGGTTATATCATGGTCTATTCAATTATACGCACGCGCTGGTGTAATGTTTACACACAACCTGTCAATCAAATTACCAAAAAACAGCACTCCTTGACATTGCATTTGCCCAATAATATACAAAGAAATATAAAAAGATCGGACAGGGAAAGTAGCATTCAAGGAGGACAGTCAACCACAAATCACAGAAACAAACACGCAAACAGACAAACATGAAGGCAAAAGTAATAATAAATACAAACGACATCACAAACACAAAAGGGTTGACAATAGGGCTACCGCCTTGGAACGGTCAGTGGCAAAGTAGGCCACTGGGGGTTTAAACCGGTTCTAGGGTGCACCAAACCTCACACTTACCCTACTGTCATCCCATTAAAACAATACAAAATAACAATGAAGGTACTCAGTGACTTGGCAGAAGCCAGAGCAGTAAGAGAATAAACCATTAAGGGCACGACAAGAAAGATCATGGACAACCATCAAACGCCACCGTCCCAATGGGCTTTAGGTAGACGTCATCATAGGGTCCACAGCCTGTCCGGTCATCGTACAATTAAAGAGGAAAGCATAGAGGCGAACTGTAAAAGGGTCCACCACCAAGCATGCAGTACGTTGCAAAATGATAGGGTCATAACCTCTTTTGATAAACTTTTTAACAAGTTTAACAAAGATAGTATGAAAGTGATCATGACCTAGAATCTTACGAAGTTTATAAATCACATCACCATAAGTTATGATTTCAACAAAAATCTTCAGCATCTTTATTTGGAAGCTGTATAACATCCCCTGTTGCGTCACGAAACTAATTAAAAACATCTTCTAAGGAAATATTATTATCCATACTGGCTGTATACCAGATATCGTCATTTTTATGTTGATTCTTTAATATATTTAAATCAAAACTAGTCATCTCATAAATATTTTTGCCAGTAGAGAAGCTTACCCCTTTGCCGTAAATATTCTGTGTTTACATTATTCCTATTCTTAGTAACAAGTGTCACGTGACCGTTACTAAATATAGACTGAACTAGGCCGGTCGTTTGAGCCGAATGTAGTAGTTATCGTCATGTTCAGTTTAATACCGAATAATCCATGTTTGGGAGGATGAAAACGTGTGTATAGCTATTAATTGAAACATAAATATACCATTGCATATGAATACTCAAAAAAAATATCTTGAAAAAAATGATATCTACAATTTAAAATGTTTTTTCAACTGTATTTATCGGATGTAATTTACTTCACTTCGACGTTCATAATTTAAAAGGAAATAACTGTCCGCATGACGTGAACAAGTTGTCATCCTTGGCTGAAAATTGTTAACACATGCTTTTAGTTTTTTGGGAATGTCAAATTGATTCAATGGTTCGACGTAAAAGGTCATCTATTTTAGAAGGATATTTTCCTGCGCATGCGCATTAGCGCGTGATTCCCCCGATTGTGTTTTGTTTATAACGGTATTTATACAGGTAAACGGGTTGGTTTGAGAGTGTTTGTTAACATTTCTAAAATAATCTTTCCTCTCCAATCGTCTGATGATAGTGTGTAGTGATTTGTAAAGTGGGGTCGAAAAATAATCACAATATTGAGCGTATTATTGATAATGACGAAATCTGGTGAATGACGATAACTGGTACACAACCAGTATATTTATAGGGTGCATCAAACCTCACACTTAACCTACTGTCATCCCATTAAAACTGGACAGTGTAAATAAAGAAATCCCCGCCATGATCTAATCTCTAACCAACAAGGCAGCATCAATAGGCAATATAAGTAAAACACAAATATGCTAAATATAATATAAAAAAAAGAATAGCCTAGAAAGACACAATAAAGGTACTCAATGACTTGGCAGGAGCCAGAGCAACAAGAGAATAAACCATTAAGGGCACGACAAGAAAGATCATAGACAAACATCAAACGCCACCGTCCCAGTGGGCTTTAGGTAGGCGTCATCATAGGGTCCACAGCCTGTCCGGTCATCGTACAATTAAAGATGAAAGCATAGTGGCTAACTGTAAAAGGGTCCACCACCAAGCATGCAGTACGTTGCAAAATGATAGGGTCATAACCTCTTTTGATAAACTTTTTAACAAGTTTAACAAAGATAGTATGAAAGTGATCATGACCAAGAATCTTACGAAGTTTATAAATCACATCACCATAGAAGTCAGGTTGTGATAGTCCTTGTCGCAGAAGAGTCCTTAAATTACTTTTATATTTGGAAAGAAGATCAGGGTTACGATAATAAAATATTGCAAAGGTTTTACGAAGTTTATGGTAAAGGTTACCCTGATTGAGTAGCTTTTTAGTCCTCAACTCGAATACAAGTTCTTGAAAAACGAATAATTTGAGATACATAAACCCCATAAGAAGTTGCTCGGAAACATCCCCATCCAAGTGGGGATAATTAACAATGTCAAAATTAAAAGCATCTCTATTGTCATAGATTTTGGTAATTATTTCACCATTTTCAATCGAGAGATCTAAATCAAGAAAAGAAGCGTTATTATCAGATATATTGGCTTCGTTAAGCTGAAGTTCTTTAGGATGAATATTAATAACCATAGTCGGAAAGAAAGGGTTGTCAATGTTCAATATGTCATCCAGATACCGAGAGGTGCCATTAAAGGCTTCAATAACAAAGGCGATTGGCTGTAATAATCAAATATGGGTCATGTTCATGCCGCGTGATAATGCTACTTTTTGATTGGATCGGGCTGTTATTTTTACTGAAAAATGCAACGCCCTAAAACTTCTCGCACGCGCGTACTTGGATACATGACTAAGGTACAAAACATTTATAGCATATTTTTCTCATATGCGATTTATACTGCACTCTCGGGCCTACGGTCCACGAGAAGCAGTATAAATCGCATATACTGGAAAAGTTATGCTATAAATATTACTTGAATGTATACTTATATTACATCCCTCAGGATGTTCGACTTCTGAAACTCTATGTCGTATTCAAGCGACGTTTGACTTCTGTTCTGTTGTTTATGGCACAGAATGTTCACTTTCGATGTTTGACTTCTGAAACTGGTGTAGTTTTACCTGTGGTGCACATTTACATTGTATTCATACTTATTCTGGATTTCACCTGGTTGTCTTACGTAGCCTTTGGTCAATGATGTCATATCTACGTATATTATCTTTGAGTAGATAACTATTTTATTTATACTTACTCTTGATCCCATACCGATTTTGGACTTCTGTAGCTCTATGTCAATGATGTTTACCTTCCATATACTCTTCATCATGATATTTTCTATCTGACGTTTTCTGAAAGACAGTTAACATGATCTTTAATTAGTTTAAATTTGAATCAATATATACTAAAAATGGGGTCCACTGGAAGCAACAAACACAAGCAAGAGAGAAAAGTTAATAGTCAATATTAACGACTGAGGTATTTTCATTAATTATTAAAATTAGCTGGAGACGCTATTTTTTAGGAAAACAAAATGTTCAAAATAAGTATTTTTATCTTATTTAAAATTTGGCGTAGAATGACCAGAAACATTTGTTTGTAGACGTGTTTCAGGATTAAACTCAAGACATGTGTATGTACTACAAGGAAACATGCGAAGTATAGCTATGCTTATTTTGAATAAAAATAAATAAATAATTTTGTATGAGATAAACATCTTGAACAGTTCAAACACCTTTTATATAGATAGATATAGCGTCTCCAGCTAATTTTAATAATTAATGAAAATACCTCAGTCGTTAATATTGACAAATGGCAATGATGTACCATACATCAAGTGTACATTTGAAATACAATATTATCTATAGGAGTCATTCCTTTTACTAAAATCCTTTATTTTAAAAATAAATTAAGAACTTATAGAACTTCTATCAACTGTCACTATAACCGCTTGAACAATTCCCCTTTACAGCAATACTGTGGGTATAAATAGATTGTCGTGTTATCATGGTTATCATCTACAACTATATAGAGTACAGCACTGGTTTTCGAATATACCACAGTTGATTGTCGCATAAAGAGAAATGTAAATGCGCGTTATTTTTGTCAATCGATAGTATTTAATTTCAAAATTCAAAAATTCAAGCTCCATGTATTATAATTAGTACTGTATTTCATATCGTCTTAATATTCTATATCAATCAAACAGGACACAACATATAACTTCACAGTATGTTTTCTGCATCTATACTTTGCCGTGGCATTTATTTCCTTTTGATTACAGACGTTAATAGTACCTGATAATATAGCCGATCACAGCAACCACCGAAATTACAGCCAACACCGACAGACATGAAGCAATAACAGTCAAGGTATTATCTGGAAAACAAGTGTTGAAGTAGTGTGCTTAAAATGTGAGCACTGACGGTTAAATTCAGGAAATGGTAACTTCTTAAAGACAAAAAAAGAAAGTTTGTGTTAAAATACTGAATACGCCAGATAGGACAGTCCAAAAAATGCAACAGTCAGTTTTTTTCAGAAATAAATCTAGTCAGTTTACTGAAAACATTAATGCATAAGTCAAACATGTAATGTATCATTCCTCTAAAGATGTCATCCAACAACACGCATTTTAAGCAAATAAGCAAAATGCTAATACATGTGACATATACATTTTAAAGTAAGTGTTACTTTGTTAGACGTAACTAACATAAACGGTTTGGCCTTGGAGTGGTATGTGGCAAATACGTTGATGAAAGATACCGTGATCTTACGTGCCCCAAACCTTAAAGTTAACGAATGTCATCCACATATAAGAGTTAATTAAGAAATCCGCATAATATCCTCTCATAAAACAGACAACTAGCTTTAAACAGCAATACATGTAAAATACAGAGATAATAATATACATGTATACATACATAAAAATATACTCGTATAATACAATAAATACAGAAAAGTGGATCCCTTGGAATCAACAAACACAAACAAGAGAAAGTAGAAGACTCGGTTTCATTGAGTCTGTTTATGAGGAGTAAGGTACAGTGCCACACCTGTCACGCCTTCTAGCACCGGCATAAGCGATAATCTAATTTAAATCCACAAAGACTGGGCTCGATGATCCCAAAGGACCAGTAAGTAATGACACTACTGATTTGTAATCGGGCGACTTTTTACGGCCTCCAAACAGCACTAAACCAATGCTAGTGTAAATGTCAATATATACGGAAAAGTTGTTCCATTGGAAGCAACAGCCACAAGTAGCAGACTCGCTTTTATTGAGTGTGTTCATGCGAGGTAATATCAAGTTTAACACCTCTCACGCCTCCTAGCACCGGCTTAAGAGATGAGCTACGTTAAAGTCACACAGACTCGGACTGGGATTGATACTCCCAAACGACCAGAAAACCAGTAAAAAAAACAAGACACAAGGTTAAGACACACACGGGAGAATGGTCCTATATCAAACATAGGACACACATACAGCATGTCATCACTGTGCCACAAACTAAATCAAATGGGCAAAAGTAATAGTCCATGTACTTGCAACCATAATACAGGGTTACCGACTTAGATCATTGAGTAGAAGCAACTGAAGAAAAACATTAAACGTAACCGTCCTTTTCGAGATTTAGGTAGATTTAGGTAGACGTCATCAAAGGGTCCCGAATCCGTACGGTTATCGTACAATGAAAGAGAAAAAATGTAGTGGTTGACGTAAATGGGTCAGACACTTAAAATGTAGTGCGTTATAACTTTATGGGATCATAAACGTCTTTTAATAAATGTCCTAACTTATATTTGTTTAAACTGTCGTGTCAATTTGGGACCTGGTAACAGAATAATAGCGAGGTTGTGAACACATCAAATCGACATAAGCTGACCAGTAGGTCACAGTGCCTACTGGCCGTTCCAAGCCGATAAATCTGTCTATCTTCTTTCCAAATATAAAAGTAATTTAAGGACTCTTCTGCGACAAGGACTATCACAACATGACTTATGGTGATGTGATTTTATAAACTTCGTAAGATTCATGGTCATGATCACTTTCATACTATCTTTGTTAAAGTTGTTAAAAAGTTTATCAAAAGAGGTTATGACCCTATAATTTTACAACGTACTGCTGCATGCTTGGTGGTGGACCCTTTTACATTCGCCACTATGCTTTCCTCTTTAACTGTACGATGACTGGACAGGCTGTGGACCCTATGATGACGCCTACCTAAAACCCATTGGGACGGTGGCGTTTGATGTTTGTCTATAATCTTTCCTGTCGTGCCCTTAATGGTTTATTCTCTTGTGGCTCTGGCTTCTGCCAAGTCATTGAGTACCTTGATTGTGGCTTTATACTATTGATTTTATGAATATTGAGTTCTGCTCAACCCGGGGCTAGAGGGCGTGAGCGGTAGCTAGAATATTTCACTACCGCTCATGAACAGTCTCAATCAAACCGAGACTGCAATATTTCTTATGTGTCGTGCTCGGCCGTTTCCAAAGGTCCAATAGCATACTCTTTTTTTCTAGGCTATTGTTTTTTGTATTATATTTACACGAGCATATTTGTGTTTTACTTATATTGCCTATTGATGCTGCCTTGTTGGTTAGAGATAAAAATCATGGCAGGGATTTCTTTATTTACACTGTCCTGTTTTAATGGGTTGACAGTAGGGTAAGTGTGAGGTTTGGTGCACCCTAGAACCGGTTTAAATCCCTAGTGGCCTACTTTGCCACTGACCGTTCCAAGGCGGTAGCCCTATTGTCAACCCTTTTGTGTTTGTGATGTCGTTTGCATTTTTTATTACTTTTGCCTTTTCGTTTGTCTGTTTGCGTGTTTGTTTTTGTGTTTTGTGGTTTACTGTCGTCATTGAATGCTGCTTTCCCTGTCCGATATTTTTTATCCTTCTTGCACCGCTCTTTATGTTATGTATTTTCCTTTTCATCGCATATTTATTTGGCTGTTTGTTGGTGGTGCAGTGAGGACCTACGGTGCCATTGCGTATGGGTGTTGTTATTTCTATAGGACCATGTTTCTCATGTTTGATATAAATTGTATTGAAGTGATCATAACGAGGATCTCGTGTAATTTGTAAAGTTCGTCATCGTAGAAGTCAGGTTGTGATAGTCCTTGTCAAAGAAGAGTTTTTTAAATTACCTTTATACTTTAAGAGTATATAATAGTTACAATTAACACAATTGTCAAACGTCTTAAGTTAAATGTAAGGGAATCTTTAAAGGGAGAGCCTTGTTTTGTAATGCAAAGAATAGAAAGGTTAAACACCTCAAATTTACTAAACTCTCGGGTAGAACAGATGATATGAAAGTCGAACAGGACATGTAACATTCAGCTGTCACATTTCGTAACGTCGGAAATACGTCATTCATTTATGTGTAAAGATGCGTCAGTCAGTGGCAGGAAAATACACGTTTTTCGCAAAAAATGAGCGTTCACTAAATACATGAAATACGTTGGTCAGTTTGGTTAAATTAATACGATTAACAGTTTTGTGTATTAAATACACTAGCCAGTTTTGTTTATTAATGGTTATTATAGATAATGAATGCTAATAATTTGTTAACGTAGAATTTGAAATAAATCCTTAAGCTATAAAAGCAGTATAACCTATTTAAATTAATTACCCTATAACATACTATTTCATAAATATTATTCTGCCAAATCATCGTCAAAATATTATATATAGTTATATATACTCTGTAAAACAATTTTTGGACCATGGCAGTGTTCGACCCCGTACAATGATCGCTGACATTCAACCATAACCCTTATTATCTTAGTTAATAATTCACAATAGATCAACAATCAACAATAATTATCGTTTACAATGAAAGTTTACGAAAAAATAATAATCTTTTTATTGGTTACTTGAATCTGTTACTTTTAATGGACGTTGCAACATTTTTTACAGACCCTTTGTGTGTTCGCGATATTTTTTTAAAATCAAATCTTGTTTGGAATTTAATGTTTCTGGTACCAAGTTAACCGGGTAAGGTGACCTTGGTTACTAAAAAAAGATACTTAAATTCTGTCCACTAGTTTTATTTTTATATGACTTTATATACCGTGGTCCAAAACTTTTTTTACCGAGTATAGTTATATAGTTAATAGACAAAGCTTGGGATCAATGTATCTTACCTTCAAGAAAAACGGGACATAGCTCATCAAAGAACCCACAGTCTGGTGTATCCTTCGGGGGTAATCCATTTGTGGTGAACCATTGAAAGCCAGGCGTATCCGTTATAACCTATTTCCGTGTTTGAAACAAACATCTTGCTAATAATTTTATAACATTATATTAGAAAATGTTAGTAGTATGAATCAGCTAAACAGTTGAATTGCTACTACTGTCAGTCGTGGTACATATTATAACAAACGTGATGCCACCGTCAAATAGGAAGAGTATCAATCCCAGAATATTCACATAACACGTAGTTAGACACGTTTGGGGGCGATATATGCAACTTCAAAGTAATTGAAAGCACATAATTAAGATTGAATCGAGCTTTAACAGGATATTAGGGAGCAAGAAAGGTCATCCAAGTTTTCAAAGTAAGTGAACATCAAAGCGAAGATGTTCCCGTTAATGTCGATGTTAATGCCAGGGTCATACTCATTGCTTCTTGTTTATCAAATACATCTTGATAGTCATAGCAATTACATATTGCGACGTTTATGTCATTGATAAAAGTACTCTGAGTACGTTTGTTTAAGATCAAATGGCAAATGAATATGATACAATTTCGACATGGTTTGGATTACCTTTTGGTACCTTTTATATTGAAGCATGTAAAGCCTGTACTGTATTTATTATTCCGCATGCTGGTCTTTATCATATAATAATACTAGTCTAATAATACATTTATTTGGGGACGTTTTTTTATTTTTTTAAATGTAATATCTTTTAATTTGTTACTGTTATTTCTTTAACCTACACATTTATAATTCAATTCGCTATTTGTTTGTTATAGATGGGCCAACAGCTGTTATTTTACTGAACTATTCCCTTCATGCCGAGGATTCTTTATATCAAAGTATTTTATATTTGATACAATTTTCAAGTAAACACCACAACTTGTATAGACATTGATGTTAAGTATACGTTTTTATCGGCAGCAAACTGTGTGTGTATCAAGCTGTTTGTCTAAAAACAACGTTATTCAACATTGGAACGCACTTTTAAAACGGTTAGTTCTAAAAGGAAAATATGTCAAGAATGATTTCGAAAATCAAACAGTGCCTGTTCAAGCAGTAGGTTAGATCCAGGCCATGATCATATGTGGAGTGTCTCTGTGCAAGAGACGCTTTGTCTGCATTTGCTGAGTACTGGTTCTACCCAGACATCGGGAGTGATTACAATAAGTTAAAGAGCTTTCGTTACAATCGATGTAAACTAACTAAGTTTAAACTAAGCAGTGCCTGTATAATGGACGGAGTAGTTACCGAGAATAAAGTGTGTACATCCGATTGCAGTCTGTCGTTCTACGGAGAACTAAAACTGTATAGTCAAACAATGCATTTGTCTGACCTATTGTAATGTTTCAGACGACATTATTTCTGCCATAGAAAAGTCGGTAATGCCACATTACGGTGTTAATGAAAGACGGTTTATTTCTTGGTATTCGATGCTGGCAATTGAAAACCATTACGCGCATTTACGCGCATTTACACGGGAACACGACTTGCATACATGAAACAACAAATATTATAACGTAAGAAACACAAGGACACTAAAACAAAAGTATGGTATATTTCAGTATAAATCAAACAAGTTCAGGTTACCTTATCTTTCGTTCTAGCAATAGCAACAATCTCAGGCTGTCTTTCGTCACCGAGAAATTCATAGATCCAGAAGTACGGAATCCTATCACCATTGTGTCCTATGTCGCAGGGTCCGGATATACCTGATACAATTACAAAGAAATGTCATACCAACCATATGAGAGGCAATAACATACATCCTAGGCCTGTCAAAAGAGTCTTGAACGACCGTTTCATTTTGCATTTTAGGGTTAATCTGTGTTTTGACTTAACAATAACCCCAAACAAATAAATCAATAACAAGATGCTGAGCACTCCAATGTTATTAAATAGTTTATCACATAAATTATGGTGTTTGAGAGTAATAAAGAAAGATACAAATATCGGACAGGGAAAGCAGCATTCAAGGACGACAGTCAACCACAAAACACAAAAACAAACACGCAAACAGACAAACGAGAAGGCAAAAGTAATAAAAAAATGCAAACGACATGCAAACGACATGCGAACGAAATCACAAACACATGGAACGCCTTGGCAACAAAGGCCACTGGTGGTTTAAACCGGTTGTAGGGTGCACCAAGCCTCACACTTACCCTACTGCATCCCATTAAAACAGGACAGTGTAAATAAAGAAATCCCCTTCATGATCTAATCTCTAACCAACAAGGCAGCACCAATAGGCATTATAAGTAAAACACAAATATGCTCGTGTAAATATAATACAAAAAAACAATAGCCTAGAAAGTCACAATGAAGGTACTCAATGACTTGGCAGAAGCCAGAGCAACAAGAGAATAAACCATTAAGGGCACGACAAGAAAGATCATAGACAAACATCAAACGCCACCGTCCCAATGGGCTTTAGGTAGGCGTCATCATAGGGTCCACAGCCTGTCCGGTCATCGTACAATTTTAAGAGGAAAGCATAGTGGCAAACTGTAAAAGGGTCCACCACCAAGCATGCAGTACGTTGCAAACTGACAGTGTAATAACCTCTTTTAATAAACATTTTAATATGTTTAACAAAGTATGAAAATAATCATGACCAAGAATCTTACGAAGTTTCTAAATCACATCACCATAGAAGTCGGGTTGTGATAGTCCTTGTCGTAGAAGAGTCCTTAAATTACGTTTATACTTGGAAAGAAGATCAGGGTTACGATAATCAAATTTTGCAAAGGTTTTACGAAGTTTATGATAACGGTAACCCTGATTGAGTAGCTTTTTAGTTATACAAACTCGAGTACAAGGTCTTGAAAAACGAATAAGTTGAGACACATACATCCCATAAGAAGTTGCTCGGGGAACATCCCCACCCAAGTGGGGATAATTAACAATGTCAAAATTAAAATCATCTCTCTTGTCATAGATTTTGCTAATTATTTCATCATTTTCAATCGAGAGATCTAAATCAAGAAAAGAAGCGTTATTATCAGATATATTAGCTTTGTTAAGATGAAGTTCTTTAGGATAAATATGATTAACCATAGTTGGAAAGAAAGGGTGGTCAATGTTCAATTAAAGCTTCAATAACATCTGCCTGGGTATCTGGTGAAAGACTCAACATGAAATCTCTTTCATAGCAAAATAGAAACAAATCTGCGACAAGTGGTGCACAGTTCGTACCCATAGGGATACCAACAATTTGTCTATAAACGGTGGTTCTATACCTGACGAAAATATTATCTAATAGGAAGATGATTGCTTCACAAATTTCATAGTAAGTCCACATAAAGCCATGATATATTTATCCCATTACACATGTGAAATAAATATGCAAATGAAGGCCAAATCATCGGTCTATCCTTTCCGTTCAGCTTGGTGTGCGACGGAATTGCCGGATTGATTCCCGTGACCGTTTAGAATACCCGATTACAAAAATCGACGACGTAGTTTTGATGTTCGGTGGCGTACGGAAAATGCCGAATCAACATACGACGTCATCATACAAACATAAGACGTCATCCTATGGTAACGTTATATAATTATAGGAAGGGAGCTACAACAAAACGTTATATAATTATAGAAAGCTACAAGGGAGCTACAACAAAACATGCTCACAATGAGGCTTTTTGTTAGTTATGTTATAAATATAATCTCTCATTCTAACCTATTTAATATTTAATATATTAAACTCGTTTGTAAATTTGGTATAATGCTCGGTCTAGCCTCGCATTACATAATGTCATTCAACTCGTTAATTAAATTCAATATTAAAAAGGCACTCATGTTATATTCTCTGTGTCCAACATGTTCAATACTGATTGTTTCCTCCGTTATTATGCTATAATGGACTTACAGTCAGGACGCACGGGAACGTAAACACGTGCATAGACCTAAGTGTTCTACTCATTTCACCACAGTAGTTTGACGCAAAATAGTCCCATTATCGGGTCACGTGCTGTTTAATTGAAATGTGTATGACCTTATGAAACACACTATAAATCGAAAGTGACTGTATTAAAAACGTCAAAAGTGTGCATGTTCATGTGTTATATAATGTTCTTTGATGTAGTTGCTGAATAAATATCTCAAAACTCTTTACTTGTCATTATTGTGATGAACGCCGTTCGTTATTAAATTTTGACGTTTTTTAAATCCATTTTATTGTCAAAAGTTCATTTTGTTCGCCCATTTGGTGTCATCACAGATTTTCCTAATATTTTGGAATTAGATAGTCCGATACCTCGACTACGTTTTCTGAAAATATTAGGAAAATCTGTGATGACACCAAATGGGCGAACAAAATGAACCAACCTCACTAACGGAAAGTTCGTTAATCAGCCCAAATGGCTGAAATATGCGGTGTGAACATTCTGAACCATGTAAATTGACGATCTCGAAATTAGGGATTCAACTGGCCAACAGTGTGTGAGTTATTAAACAATATTGTTTAACATATCACCCAATTAAAACAATCGAACTAACAGTATTTCGGTAAACTATTTATATCGTATTCGATATTTGAAAAATACCCCCATGCGGAACCTCAGAAAAGGAAGACGCCATTTTGTTTGAAAAGTGACACTTCGGGTCAGCGTTTTCTCCTAATTTGAGAGGATTTTATCAGAATATGGCCAACAAGGAATGTTATAAAGTGTTATAATGAGGAGCTTAAGCAAAATAAAATG
Source organism: Cyrtodaria siliqua (assembly GCA_037043455.1). Lineage (NCBI taxonomy): Eukaryota > Metazoa > Mollusca > Bivalvia > Adapedonta > Hiatellidae > Cyrtodaria > Cyrtodaria siliqua. The sequence goes on from JAWPHD010005123.1 coordinate 165,135, forward strand.
GTAAGTATCATGTTATGTTGGATACTTTCGTTGTAACTGGTGTTAAATGACGGACCTGCGAACAGCTGATTTTGTTATAAATGCAGGAAATTTGGCTGCTGGACGTGAGACCCGAAATGGGCGGTTTGGGAGGCTTTTCGCGAAATATTTTTATTAAAAAGGCGCAATTTTTACAAATCATTGATTGGTTGAAATTTGTATAGTTGTTCACGATTGTTTAATAACTTTTAAATGCGCTAAAATTTAAAAAATCGGTCTCTTTGTTCCTGCCTGCTTGTATGGTTAGCCATTTTTTTCACATTGGGTCGAATTCCCGTACTTCTTGGTGAAAAAAGCGATATTTCAGTTCATTTTGGAAATATTTGATTTTAAGAAACAAATCAATATTTATTTGCGATTTATATAAGTACTATTTTGATGGTTTTGGCGTGATATTTGTTATTTGGCAATAACTTAAACACAGTTGGTGTAAATCGTGTTAGGGGGCATCTCACAGTTATTACAGTACGTTCGCGGTGCACAGTTCTGTTTACAGTCCACACAGCTGCAACATTTTTTTTCGCTATTTTTGTGGAGACTGCTCATTAAACTTGTTTATAGATCTACTTTAGATTAAAATTTGACATCAGTATTGTTTCATAATTATTTTTTTAGTTATTTGTAATTTACAATATATTTTAATGTTCATTTACTGCAGATGCTATTAGCCAGTGTCAAAATTCGCAAGTTTTAAAATTAGAAAATTGTTTGAAAATTAACATTTTGTTTTTTCAGATTCTTTGAATGTTACTGTGCTAGAGTAGCTTGTTTGCGTTGATTTTTTTGTACAACTGAACTAGGATATGTAGTACACAGGCTTAGGATATTGATTGAACTCTGTGTATAATTGTTGTATGTATGTGTGCATATATAAACACACCCAGTGACCCTTCATTTTGTATAAGGGGCGTCCGTGGCCAAGTGGTTAGAGTCTCTGACTTGAAATCACTTGCTCCTCACCACTGTAGGTTCGATCCCTCAGGGACATAGGAATCTTTATGTGAGGAAGCTATCCAGCTGGCTTGCGGAATGTCGGTGGTTGTACCCAGGTGCCCGCACGTGCACGAAAATTGCCCGGAGGGGCACCTGGGGTCTTCCTCCACGAGTGGAAGCTGGAAAGTCGCCATATGACAGCTGTTGGTGCAACTATAAAATTTAATTCAATTCGTTTTGTATAATTAATGCACATTTTAATAAAAGGCAGTCCGGGTTGGCTAAAGGGGGAGGCTTATCTGTGACATGGAACTGTAATGTATATCTGTTTGTTTATTATATACATAGCTTCAACACATTCAGGTACCAAATGTATAAAAAAAACAAAACATTTTTTAAAAATAGTGTGTTATTTTTTTATACATTCCTGGACGGATGAATTGAAAACTGTTTGCAAAATGTAATTTACTGTATAAAACCTGTGGGTGGAGTATGCCACGCAAAGGTAATTTTTTTTTATATAATGATATCAAATATTTTCTTTTATAAACATATCTATGATTATAAATATCCTTTTTTTAACACTTTAGATCCCCGCCACCCCCAACACCACGCGGAATCATTGACTCGACTGAGTATGAATGCCATGCCCAAACACTGGAACTTCCTAAATTTTCCCCATGAACTTCCAAATTTGATATGCAGGAAGTTCAGACTTCCTAAATTTGAACCTTAGTGGAAGCCCTGGTGATATGGAACCACATGGTTGATAAAATTTAATAGAACCCTTAAAGGGACACTGTCCGTAACTTTTAGCTTATAAAACACACACTAATTATGTTCGCAAACATTACACACTAAACATTATTGAATATTTACTAATTAAAAGCAAGATTCCTTAACGAATTCAATCGCGGTACAAAAAAAAGTAAATCCGCTTTGTGCGTTTGAACTCGCAGCCCAAACTAAAATTACGCTCACCGTAATAATAGTGTGCGTGAGCGTAAAGTGGTCAGCAACGCTCCCAACTGAGCTAAGCGGGCTATACATTTTTCGCAATACATACTGTGGTGATAACATAATGCGCTAATGGAAGTCACGTGATCGCGGAAAAGGTAAATATTGTGGGTCCCACTTTATTTACATATTATAATTAAAACTTTTTTTTTTCAAACTCACGAATGTATTCCTACATACTTCTTAGGGTCTATCCTCATGTTTGCATGTATACATTTCACTGAATAAAAGTCAGCCAGTTATTTGGTTATGCACAATATCTGCTTACTTACGGACAGTGTCCCTTTAATAGAAGTTTACAGCATCATATTGAAACATGTTCAGCATGTTTGTGCAGTTAAACTATATAATTACCTTATTATTGCAAAATTTCATAAAGAATATCAACAGAAAACTATTTTCAACCCCAAAATAGAGCTTTTGCTAACTATATGTAAAGCGTCTTATGATGGTCAAAACAAGACATACTTAAGCCATATAGCTAATACATAGAGGATCTTAAACGAGTTCCCATTTCATATAAGATTTATGAAACGAGTTATGAATTATTTTAATTTTAACGAGCCGAGTTAAAATTTAAAATAATTCATAACGAGTTTCATAAATATTATATGGAATGGGAACAAGTTTAAGATCCTTTTTATCACATAACATTGCAATCAAATTAGTAAAAATTAATTCAGATGGACATAGAACCGCCACGACGTCAGACACACTTTAGCGCCAAAACGTCATAAAATGTGTGACATAACGTTGCAAATAAAAGAGTTTTGTGTTTTACCTCTTTACAAAATAGCAGTCTCCGCCAACTTTTTAACAAACCAACAACAATGTATTGTATAAAGTGCATTATTTTTTATAAGCTGTCACAAATAATAAGTTTATGACTCAGATCTGGGTGAATTTGTAATAAATAAAATATTTTCAGCTAATAAACTTGCGTAGTGTTTCAGGTTTAACTCAACCAATTAAAATCGTTCCAGGTTGTATTACACGTGTGTCATACAATAGAATATTAAATGGCTGTTCGACACTGCTAACGAGGGTCGTTATTTGATAAAAGTGTTTCTTAGCACAAACATAATTCAAAAAAAAAAAAGAGTTCAAACTGAATGTCACATGGGGGGGGGGGGGGGGGGGGGGGGGTAGTGTGGGTGTGGGCATATAGTTGCCGCCATGTCCGTCTGTCCAGTTTTCTTGTCCGCTTAACTCCTACTACATTTTCATCCGATTTTCATGAAACTGTATAGGAAGTATCAGTATGATGTCTAGTAGCACACACTTTCAGGATGTTTTAGTTAAAACAAAATTGGGCGGAGTTACGGGACTTTGCATTTTTTTAAAAATATAGAAAGCTTATAAGCTCAACTCATCCGACATTTTCCATCCGCCAACAAATTCACCCAGATCCGATTGTATTTCACATGTGCATCTTTATTCCGGAAGCATCCATCGATTCTACCGATTTCTTGTTTAAACTTGCTACCTAGTTTGTTAGAAGATATAGCCTGGCGGTGATTTTTCATTTTGGATGACAATAGGATAGAGGTTTGTTGAACTGTAGTACCTGGTTTAAACTCCCAGTGGCCTTTTTTTTGCCATTTACCATTCCAGTATTGTTAACCCGTTTGTGTTCATGAAAATTGCAATTAAATCTCAAAATGAAACCCTTGTATCAAAAACTACTTGAAAAGCTATAACAGATTTTGCATTTCCATGGCATTGGTATATGGAGGCCATTTAAAAAGCATAGTACTGTCAAGCAAATATAACTGTTTTTTGTTTGATTTCAGGCCAAGTGACAAATCTTCTATTATCTACAAACGTGTGTTGTTGTTTGCAATGTTAGCAAGTGTTGTGGAAGTTATCAACTTGTGATTAACAATATGAATATAGACTGTATATTGTAGATGAAAAAAGCTTTCAATTTCAAAATTAACCATTAACCCGCTAAGGGCAACTACAATAGCTGATCAGGGTTTACAACGTCCAGCTGCTGATCATTCATTTGCCCCAAAACACCCCTTTGTCACATAAATGGAATGGTCTTAATTCAAAGAAAGAACAGTCCATTATATATGTCATAGTTATTAACCCTTAAACCCCTACATATAATATATCATGGACTGTTCTTTCTATGCATTAAGACCATTTCATTTATGTGACAAATGGGTGTGTTGGGGCAAATGACTGATTAGCAGCCGGACAATGTAAAGCAGAGCTACAGATCAGCTTTTTGATCAATTGGATATTTACCCATCGGTATTTATTTGGGTATTTCATGATTTCATTTGGGTAAAATAAAACATTAACTGAACAGTTTGCGACATTGTTCTGGGGTGGCATTCCACTAATATTGAATTTGTATATGCAAAATCTAATAAAATCAACTTCTTTTAAAATAGGCTTTATACATGTACAAGGTGACTGGGTGTCCCTTCAACAACCCATATTTTGCTCAGTTTGCATGGGTTGTTTTATCATTTGACAACTTCGATTACTTATTGGTACCCAGGCTTTTTATTGGGTATTTTGGCATTTTAATTGGGTATTTAAGCATCCAACCCCTTTAATTATTCAAATAATTAATATTATAAATAAATGATTGCAAATAATTATGCAAGTTACGTTGAAAACCAATGGGACACCATGAGTTTTGAATAAATGAAAGATTGCTGGGTGTCACTTTTACATGTTAGTGATGATGTTACCTAAACATCTTTTGTTCTTTTATTGCAGTAGGATGAGAATTCGATTGGAGATGTCAGTTGTGTTGATGCAGATGGAGGGATATTTTCCATTTCCGGACAGTGGAGTCACCCCTGCAGCCCTATATATCTAAGTAAGTCCTATATATTAATACTGTAATACTGTCAGTAATTTGAAGGAATTCATTTTCTGTTTAATCTGGGTTTTTTTTGTGTTTTTTTATTTAAAACGTTTAGTAACCAGAACATACAAATGGAACAGTCTATTAAATCATTTTAGAATTATTATTTTTTTTGAATTTTGTGATTCTTGGTTCCAAGAAACTCATTTATACTCAATGAGTGATACAAACAGTCTTAATCTGTTTCTCACAGCAATTAAAAAGCTCATTCAGTTCTGAGAACACACTGATTTGCATCATAATTTAGCATGACATGATGTCATAATATGATACCTTATCATC